>PVLA01000561.1:396160-516191 GCA_004027455.1 Hydrochoerus hydrochaeris
GAGAAAACACTCCTAAAATTCATTTGGAAACAGAAGAAACCTAGAATAGCAAAGGCAATTCTAGGCAACAAAAGCAAGGCAGGAGGCATCTCAATTCCTGACTTGAAACAGTACTATAAAGCCACAGTGATAAAATCAGCTTGGTACTGGCAAAGAAATAGACCTGAGGATCAATGGAACAGATTAGAAGATGCAAGCATGACTACAAAGACACTCAGCCACCTGATATTTGACAAAAGGGCTAAATATGTCCACTGGAAGAAGGATAGTCTCTTCAATAAATGGTGTTGGAAAAATTGGCTCTCTACATGCTGAAGACTGAAACTAGATCCATGCATATCACCATGCACAAAACTAAAGTCTAAATGGATCCAAGACCTCAATATTAAAACAGAAACACTAAATCTACTGGAAGACAAGGTATGTAGAAGTCTTGGAGACATAGGGGTAGGCAGAGAATTCATAAACTAAATGCAAACTGCACGGGAAACACTTCAAAGAATCAACAAATTGGATCTCACATTATTGATAAGTTTCTGCACTTCAAAGGAAATCACCAACAGAGTGAAAAGAAAACCCACAGAGTGGTAAAAATTTTAACCAGCAACCCCTCAGTCAAAGGACTTGTGTCCAGAATATATAAAGAATTGAAAAACATCAATTCCCCCAAATTCAAAGACCCTCTCCAAAAATGGGCATCTGAGATGAACACACAGTTCTCAGAGAAAGATACACAAATGGCAAATAAATACATGAAGAAATGTTCACCATCACTGGTCATTCGAGAAATGCAAATTAAAACAGCATTGAGATTCCACCTTACTCCAGAAAGAATAGCTGCCATCAAGAAATCAACTGATAACAAATGTTGGCGAGGCTGCTGGGAAAAAGGAACACTGGTCCACTGTTGTTGGGAATGTAGACTTTTGTAACCATTATGGAAATCCATATGGAGAATTCTCAGAAGACTAGGATTGGAAGCCCCATTCAATCCAGCTATCCCCCTCCTGGATATTTTCCCTTAAGACTGAAATGTTCATATCACAGTGATATATGTGCACCCATGTTCATAGCTGCACAATTTGTGATAGCTAAATCCTGGAAACAACCAAGATGCCCATCAGCTGCAGAGTGGATGAAAAAGATGTGGTATTTTTATACAATGGATTATTACTCAGCTATAAAAAAGGATGATCTTGAGGCCTTCATAGGCAAATGGAGACAACTTGAGACCATCCTCATTAGTGAAATAAATAAGAATAATATTTATAAATATTATATTGTGTCTCTAGTGTAAAAAGTAAATAAAAACTACAAGTGTAATAAAACCAAAATATGTTATTGCTTTTGTAAAAAAGAGAGGAAAACAAAGTGCTCTAAGGGATATAACTGCATGTAAGTTTGAGTGTGTAAAATAGATGACCATATTGCTGAATCTTTGTTGGATCTTTGAGCCAAACTGTTTGTAGTCTGACTGTTTGAATATTTACTATGTACCCTTTAACTTTGTAACTTGAACAACTACATCCAAGATGACAATACGTAATTTACGAATTACTGATTTCTTAGTGGGGCTCTTTCTCATTCTCTTTTCTCTTTCTTTCTTTTAGAATTCTGTATTACTGTTACCCTTTTTTGTTTTGTTTTGTTTTCTTCTCTTTAAATAAAATTTTAAAAATGTATAATTGCTATTGTAAAAAAAAAGAGGAAAGAGGAAGCAATATAAATGATATAGCTGCATGTATGTTTAGATGTGTGGGATTGATGACCATATTTCTAGGTTCTTGTTGGATTGTTGAACAGATCTGTTTGCACTCTCACTGCTTTAGTGCCTACTTTGTGTGCTTTAATCCTGTAACTTGAATAACTATTTCTAAAAGAACAATGTGTAATATATCAACTAGTAATTTCTTACTATTTATCTTCTTTTCTTGAAATTCTGTAATATTTCTACCTTTTTCCTGTTTTTTCTCTTTAAATAAAAAAATGAAAAAAAATAACAAGAATTCAGGAAAGAACAATTCAACAGCTGTGAGATGATGCAAAGAAAAACAACATAAGATTGATAGGTTTAAATGAAAAAGGGGCTAACACAAATGATATCAAAAGACAATTTACAGAAATAATAGCAAAAAATTTCCCAAACATGAGAATGGAAACTGACATATAGATAAGTCAAGCATATAGAACTCCAAATAACCATAACCAAAATAAAACTACACCAGACATATAATAATCAACATCCCAGAAATCCAACAAAAGAACAGAGTATTAAAAGCTGTTAGAGAGAAGAGACAGATCACCTATAAAGAAAGCCTATTAGTAACACAGGAGACTTCTTAACACACAAACAATGAAGTAAATCAGAGCACGGAGTGATGTATTTCAGATACTATAGGAAAACAACTCCCAACCCAGACTGCTGTACCCTGCAAAACTGTCCTTCAAAATGGATGGAGAAATAAGATACTTCCATGATAAAGAACAGCTGAAGAACTTCATGACCACCAAACTAACCTTGCAAAAGATACTGAAAGACACTATATATAGACATAGGAAAAAAACACTAAGCAAGGCAAACAATTAACAGAGTGGAAAGGTAAAGAATCAACAGCAGAAAGATAACATGTCAAAAGTAACCAATATATATCAGTTATAAGCACTAATGTAAATGGCCTCAATTCACTGATTAAAAGAAACAGACTGGCAGAATGGATCAAGAAACAACATCCAACCATATACTGTATACAAGAAACCCATCTAACTCAAATGGAAACTCATAGATTGAAAGTCAAAGGATGGAAAACAACACTTCATGCAACAGGATCTCCCCCCAAAAAGCAGGGATAACTATTCTATTTGCAGATAATGTAAACTTAAAACCAAGAATGATCCAAAGACCTAAAGAAGGTCACTACACACTAGTTAGGGGAAAACTTCAAGAGAAAGAGACAACAATCTTAAATATATATGCAACAAATTTGAGAGCACCCAGCTATACAAAAAAATATTAACAGAAACGAAAACTCAAATAAGCAATAACACAATTAAAACAGGATACCTTAACATGCCATTGACACAAAGGGACAGATCAACTAGACAGAAAAACAACAAAGAAACAACAGAACTGAATCATACCTCTGAACAAATGGATTTGATGGGTGTATATAGAGTGTTCTACCCAACAATATCAGAATATGCATTTTTATCAGCAGCCCAAGTAACATTCTTTAAAACAGACCATATACTAGCCCACAGAACATGATTAAGTAAATGCAAAAGAATCGAAATTATCTCATGCATGTTATTGGATCATAGGGCCATGAAACTAGAAATTAATGACAAAAGAAGCTGCAGAAGCCCCACAAATGCATGAAAATTGTACAATGCACTCCTAAGCAATCAGTGAGTCACAGAGGAAATTAAAGAAGAAATTAAACAATATCTACAAGCAAAGAAAAATACAAATATATCTCACTGGAACCTGTGGGACACAATGAAAGCAGTCCTCAGAGGAAAATTTACTGCACTGAGTTCCCACATCAGGAAAACAGAAAAAACACAAATAAACAACCTGATGTTATACTTCAAACATCTAAAAAAAGAAGAGCATGTCAAGTCCAGAGTCAAAAGAAGGGAGGAAATTATAAAGATCAGAGCAGAAATTAATGCAATAGAGACTAAGAAAACAACACAAAGAATCAATGAATCAAAGAGTTGGTTCTTTGAAAGAATAAACAAAATTAATAAGTCCCTAGCTAAGAAAAAAACAAACTCATGCAATAAGGAATGATAAGGGTGAAATCACTACAGACCCTGTGGAAATACAGAAGATCATGAATACCTTTTTTGAAAACTTCTACTCTCATAGGCTTGATAACAAAGAAGAAATGGACAGATTCCTAGAAACATATGAATTACCAAAGCTGGATCAAGAAGATGTAAAGCTGCTGAATAACCCAATTTCAATAAATAAATGAAATTGAGAATATAATTAAATCCTTACCAACAAAAAAATCCCCACAGGTCCAGCCAGATTCACAGCAGAATTCTACAATAAAATTCAAAGAAGATTTAATGCTGACACTCCTCAAACTCTTGAATGAAATTGAAAGGGAAGCAGTTCTAAAAAACTCATTCCTGGAAGCAAATATCACTCTAATACCAAAACTTGAAAAAGACCCAACCAAAAAAGAGAGCTACAAGCTAGTCTCCCTAATGAACATAGTTGCAAAAATTCTTAATAAAATATTTGCAAAGAGAATGCAGCAAATCATCAAGAAGATTATACACTATGACCAAGTGGGATTCATCCCAGACATGCAGGTTCAACATAAGCAAATTGATAAGTGTAATCCACCACATCAATAGAGCCAAAAATAATAATCACATGATAATTTCTATATATGCAGTAAAAGCTTGTGATAAGGTCCAACACTTATTCATGATAAGAATCTTACAGAGAATTGGAATAGATGGTGTTTACCTCAATATGATAAAAGCTATCTATGACAAACCAACAGCTAGCATCATATTAAATGGCCAAAACCTGAATGAATTCATCTTACAATCAGGAACAAGACAAGGATGTCTATTATCACCCCTCCTTTTCAATATAGTGCTGGAAATACTAGCCAGAGCAATTAGACAAGAGAGAGAAATAAAAGGAGTAAGGATAGGAAAAGAAAAAGTTAAATTATCATTATTTGCAGATGACATGATACTCTACACAGAAGACCCCCCAAAACTCTATTGAAAGACTTCTAGATATAATAAATAAATTCAGTAATGTACCTGGATCCAAAGTCTACACTCAAAAACCAATAGCACCCCTATAAACTAACAACAAAATCACCGAGAGTGAAATAAGAGAAGCCACACCCTTCACAATAACATCAAAAAAAAAAAAGAAATACTTAGGAATCATTCTAACAAAAGAAGTAAAAGATCTATTCAGGGAAAATTATAATACCCTGAAAAAAGAAATTAAAGAGGATCTCAGAAAATGGAAAGACATCCCTTGTTCATGGATAGGAAGAATGAACATTGTGAAAATGGCCATTCTCCCCAAAATTTTATGCATATTTAATGCAATCCCAATCAAATTACCCCTAGGATTCCTCACATATCTACAGAAATCATTCATAAAATGCATCTGGAACCAGAAGAGTCCTAAAATAGCAAAGACAATTCTAAGCAACAAAGGCAAGGCAGGAAGCATCACAATCCCTGACTTGAAGTTATACTACAAAGCTACTGTAATAAAATCAGCAAATATTGGAATAAAAACAGAGTTGAAGATCAGTGGAATAGATTAGAAGATACAAGTAAAACCACAAACACATTCAGCCATCTTATCTTTGATAAATGGGCCAAACATGTTCACTGAAAGAAAGTCTCTTTAATAAATGGTGCTGGAAAAACTGGCTATCCATATGCTGAACACTAAAACTAGACCTATGCCTATCACCATGTACTGAAAAAAAGTCTAAATGGATCAAAGATCTAAATATTAAAACAGAAATACTAAAAGTGTTGGAAGACAAAGTAGGTAACAATCTTGAAAACATAGGTGCAGGTAGAATTCATGAATAAGAATGAAGCCACATGCGAAATACTTCACAGAATCAATAACTGGGATCATGTCCTATTAAGGGTTTTTCATGTCAAAGAAAATTTCCAGTATAGTCAAAAGAACACCCACAAATTGGGAAAAAATCTTAGCGAACCGTCCCTCAGACAAAGGACTTCTGTCTAGAACATATAAAGAATTTAAAAAATCAGATCACTGAAATTCAAAGACCCAATCCAAAAATGGGCCTCTGAGATGAATACACCATTCTCAGACTAAGAAATACAAATGGCAAATAAATACATGAAAAAATATTCAGCATCATTGGTCATTAGAGAAATGCAAATTAAAACCACACTGAGATTCCATCTCACCCCAGAAAGTATGGCCAAGATAAAGAAAACGACCAACAACAAATGCAGGACAGGCTGCGGGGTGGGGGGGGGGCGGGGGAAGGAACTTTTCTGCACTGTTGGTGGCAGAGCACACTGGTGCTACCACTGTGGAGGTCAGTCTGGAGATTCTTCAAAAAGCAGGGATTGGGAGTTCCATTTGACCCAGCTATTCCACTTCTGGACATATTCCCAGAAGAACTGAAAACATATTACCACAGTGATATACTTGCACCTACATTTATAGCAGCACAATTATAATAGCCAGATGTTAGAAACAACCTAGAGGAGGAGCTAAAGATGGCAATCAGTGAGCAACAAAATACAGAGCCTCCCAGGGAGAAACAGCTCATATGTCAGAATGAAACATCTTGGAGAGATCCAGGCAGAGGGAGATGGATCCTCTCAACACAGGAAGAAACTAAAAGGAAAAAAGCTGGTCAAACATGCAGTCTCAGGGCTACCATTCACTTTGCAACCTGCTGAGCCACCTCAACTCACTCCCGCTGCTGCACCCTGTCACTGTGACATGCAGAGCCGCCCAAAATCGCTCCTGCCATGACCCACTGCTGCCACCCACAGAGCAGCCCAAACTCACTTCCACAGTGACTCACAGGAGCCGCAGTCCTGCTGAAGTTGGGTGTTGGTGAGCCCAACTGAGAACAGAGCCAGTGAAGGGATCTTCATTAATTGAGGATCAGTGCTGGGAATGAGACCCCCCCCACAGGAAGGGGGCAACCAAATGGGCAACACGTTGGAAGCAGGCAGGAGAAGCCTGAAATAGGAACAACAGTAACTTCAGTTGGTTGTCTCCCCCATCCAGCAGATTCCTGGGATTTGCTTGGCCTGGATCACACCCCTGGCTGGGATCCAATAAGCTGTCCCAAACTGTTTCCCTATGCCTAGCACACACTAACCTGTTGAAGGCCTGTTAAGGTAGACTGGCCCAGTGGGGAGGGGCCAGTGTATGCAGCCCCTGCTTACACCTCAGTGACAAGAGCAAACAGGAGAGGGCAGAAATTCCTCACCAACGTGCTTCAGAAGAACCATAACCAACAAGGAAAAGGCCTGGGACCTCCACTATACACCTGTATGGAAGAAACCAAAAACATGACAAGAAAGAAATAAGAAAAAGCCCCCAGCCCAAAACCCTGAGAACATTGATCCAGGAGAGGGAAATACAAAAGAGACTGAGGGCAGCAAACATGCAACATCAGATATGGCTTCAATGGACATTAAGAGATATCTTCGGGACCTTGAGGACAAGTTTAAAACTGAAATATTAAATCAGGTAAAGCAAGATATAAGTAGATTAATAAAAGAAATGCTAAGCACCTCTCAAGAAGACACAGATGGAAGAAGGGCAGAACACAAAAACAGGAGAGAAACATTCGATAAAGAATATAAAGAAAATCTAGAATACATGAAGCAGATTCAAAGAGATTACTAGGAAATTAAAAACTCCATTGAAAGCTGGAAAAAATGTTTAAAAGAAACTAAGGGTAGACTATCAAACTTGAAGACAAGTTTGCAATGTGTGATCATGAAAGGAACTATCTCTTAAAAATAACAAGGAAACAGGCAGTAACAATACAAAGGCTAGAAGACAATAAGAGAATCTATAATTTAAGAATAAGGAATGTGAGTGAAGAAGCAGCAATAAAAACAGGTGAATTACAAAGGCTATTCACAGATATAATCAAGGAAAACTTCCCAAACATGAGAAAAGAAAATGATATTCAGATGTATGAGGCATACAGAACTCCAGCCACCTACAACCAAAACAGAGCTATACCCAGACATATGATAATCAAGATACCAGAAATTCAATATAAAAACAGAATATTAAAAGCCATCAGAGAAAAGAAACAGATTACCTATAAAGAAAAGCCCATCAGGATCACAGCAGACTTCTAGACACAGATGATCAGATCAAGAAAAGCTTGGAGTGAAGTATTCCAAGCCCTGAAAGAAAATAACCTCCACCCCAGATTGATGTACCCTGCAAAACTGTCACTAGAAATTAGTGGAGAAACAAGATGCTTCCATGACAAACAGGAACTGGAGGAATTTGTGACCACCAATCCAACCCTACAGAGAATACTGAAGGACATGAGAGAGAGAGAGAAAACAGGATTTCAGGAACAGTGGCAGAAAGGCCTCAAGAAATGGGTCAGGCAGTAAAATGGAGGATAAAAGTAGACAAAAAATGGCAGAAAAATAGTATAGCAGAAATGAGGCAGAGAAGGTTGGCTATAAACTCTAACATAGATGTCCTTGATACATACACACACAAAAAAGGCAGAGTAGATCAGGAGGTAGGGTCCATCGAGATGCTCTGTACAGCAACTATAATCAGTCTGAAAGAGGGTTTATGGACTAAAAATCAAATATGAGAAAACAATGCTCTATGTGACAGTGAGCCAGAGACAAATAGGAACAACTTGACCATCACCAGCAGATAGGTTGGAAAGACAGGATACTTATGTGCAGTAAAGAACTACTCAGCTATAACGAAGGAAAACCTTGAGGCTTTTGTAAGTAAAGAAATATAACATGAGATCAAGTTCAGGAGTGAGAAGGTTCAGAACCACTTAGGTAAAAAGCAGGTTGTCCTCACAATCTAAAAACTGAAGGAGTTGGTGGGACCCAAAATGCACAGCACCCTGTGGGAGTGAAAGGGGAGGAATAGTCTAAAAAAAGAAGGTAGAAGATATTGTTGATAGTGTATCAGGATTTAAAACCCACATTACTCACACCACTCTGCTTCAATAGATTATATTCTGTTCCAGCTTGTCTACTTGTACTAGATTTGAGGGCACAGAGAGTTATCTTGAAAATAGCAGGATAGCGTATGGTAATCATACTTAATTTCCTATAATTTAATCTGAAGCTCTGTATAACTTATACTGTTTTACCATAACTGATCTTAATAGAATATGGTTTGTTGGATTGCTGTTTTGTATTGATAGATTTCATTCAAAGCTGTTATGATTGATAGTATCAAGTCTGAGAGTATAGGCAACTGTACTTAAGATGACAAGATCCATTAGAATATCCACTCTGGTTTGATTATTACATGCCTTTGAAGTTTTATACTGTCTACAATGCTTTATTTTTGCTAATATTGGTATGTACTGCTATATTCAATTATACTGCTATATTCAGTTACCCCTGATGATATAGACAATTCTATTGAAGATAACAAGAGATAACACAGTAATCATTGTAGGTCACCTTGCACTCTGGTTTCTTATGACTTTTTGGTTTTATGTTTTTATAGGAATTTCGTTTGTTTTGTCTTGCTATGTTTTGTTTTTCCCTCTAATACAGAAAGGATAGAATTACAAAAAGAAAAAGAAAAAAGGAAACAACCTAAATGCCCATGAACTGAGGAATGGATAAAAAGATGTGGTATTTTTATACAATGGAGTACTACTCCGCTATAAAGAATGATCACATTGAGATATTTATAAGTAAATGGATGCAACTTGAGACCATATTCATAAGTGAAATAAATCAAACTCACATGTATAAATACCTTAGAGTCTCTCTAGTGTAAGAAGTGGAAAGCATACATAAGATACAAAATCCTCAAAAAACTCAGTGAAAGGATAAGTATCTGCTTAAAGGGGAAAAATAATATCTCAGAGAAAAGGAGGAAAAAGAAAAAGGAAGGGAAAAGAAAAAATATCTAAAATTATATAAACACACTTAGTATAGCTAAGATGATTGTGCTACAAATTCTATAAGTTCTTGGAACCAAAAGTTAACATTCACAGGATTCGAAAAATTTTGCATATTATTGTATGGAGATCTGAGGAACTCTTGAAGATCCTTATGTAAAATAACAACCCTAGTTATGCTCCTACCACTTTGTTTGGAAGGCCTATATTGTCAGTGTTTTGGGTTCTTTGCTATTGTTATTTATTTGTCTTCTTTGTTTCACATTTTTCTAGGAATTTGTTTTGATTTGTTTTTCCCTCTAATACAGAAAGAATAGGTATACATGTGGAGACTCATACATGCATAGAACTTCTCCTAAACAGTTCATGAGAATCAATTATATAATGCATGTTGAAATGAACAGCTACTTTGAAGAAAAAGAGACACTAAGGTACCCAGGGCTGATTCTGTAGTGTCAGGATGTGAATCCAGCAATACTATTATTCTTTGTTCAGAGTGGTTTTAGCCTGTTTTGTATTGCTTAATTTCAACATACATGAATGTATGGACAGCTATTTTAAAGAGAATGAGAGACATCATGACAGCCATTGTTGACTAGCCTATTGTCTGGTTTTGGAGACCTAAACACCTTCACCATTCTGTTCTGATCAGTTTAATCCTATTTTGTTGTGTATGAATTCATTGTGTGTGAAGATATGGACAACTATTTGGAAGAAAACAAGAGACAATATGATAGACAGTAATGATCTCCTGTTGTCTTGCTTTGAAATCTGTGTTACTTACATTGTTTCCTTCTGATCTGCTTTGTTCTGTTTTGTTATGTTTACTTTTACTCTCTTTAAAATAAAATTTAAAAAGATTTGCTTCTGAAACATGCTTTTAGGCATATACTCAAAAACTATCTCAAACTGTGTACTATAAAATATAAAAATTATTGTATTGTGACTACTGCTTGAAAAAATAATAGTAAAAGTAGCTGGTTAGATGGAAAATGCATAAAGTAATAAATAGTATGTTAAAATCATAGCATGGACAAACTGGCAGAAGATATATCAAGACATATTTTTTTTCTGCTCTTTTACTTTTCTTTTTTCCTTGGAGTTGTCTTTGAGAAATTCAGAGACCTTTCTATTATCCTATTAATATATCCCTATCTTTCTTTAGAACTGCCAAGGTTGCCATTGCAAACTTAGTAGATGAATAACCTCATAAGTCTCTAGCACATGTTACATTACTGTTCAGGGATGACAACACTAGCACATACAGTGACATGGTTAGATACTTATGGTATGT
Source organism: Hydrochoerus hydrochaeris (assembly GCA_004027455.1). Classification (NCBI taxonomy): domain Eukaryota; kingdom Metazoa; phylum Chordata; class Mammalia; order Rodentia; family Hydrochaeridae; genus Hydrochoerus; species Hydrochoerus hydrochaeris. Next base: position 407,105 of record PVLA01000561.1, read on the forward strand.
GTCATCATCACAATATGATAGCTTCAAAGGTGGACTGATAGAGGTAATTTTGATAAGCAAATCAAATATAGGACACTGGTGTGGTGATAAGATTTTGTAACATGCTGAATAACAACTGATGGATTTCCAAACAAAATATAATCTTTCACTTTAAGTTCCTAGAAAAATTAATGTTAACAGTGGGGGGAAAAATCTTTGTTATTTATGAAATGGAGATAGGTTCTAGATGCACACGTCTATGAATAGGTTTTTCTGGTACATTCATTTTCTGTAGCATAGTCCAAATGTGTATATTGGTGTATTAGTAGGACTGATTGATTAATTGATTGTTTTTAAAATCTGTCTCATTTGTTGCATCTCATTTGTTGCATTTTAGATTTTTTGCTAACATATTTGTGACAAATTAAGATAAAAAAGAAAAACCTCTAATTTTAAAAAAATATCCCTAGGGGGTGGTACCAGCTTTATTAAAAAACTGACTTCATTAGTTGGAGAAGTTTATTCAATCAGGAAATAATATAGTAAATCTGAACTTTGGCTTTATCTGCAAATGTATATATAGACATATAGACTCTGGAAAGTAGTTCAAGATGTCCCAGGAAAAAAATAGCTTTCCAAGTTCCTTGCCTTTACTTCCACTTGTATTGTATTTATTTATTTTTTTAAGACCTGTTCATAGTACATGCCATTTACAATCATCCTGAGGAGTGAGGTACATGCATATAAAACAGCTAGATTCTTCCCTTGTCTTCTTCTCTCCTGGCTCCCTCTTTCCTTACTATGTTTAAACTCAATTTTCAAAATCAGTTCTGCTCTTTAAAGTTCAACAAGGACTTACATTTTATAAAACATTACACTTACTACCTCTATAAGTAGAGTATCATGAAAATTTTGTAGTTGCTGTGTGAATATATTCTAACTTTTCTAAATGAAAGAAAAATATTTTTCTTATAAATTTAACACCTTTATTTCATACTAATTCATTATTAAATTCCATTTATATTTTAAGTAATAATAAATAATAGAACAAATTTTGAAACCAAAGGATTCCTTTTTTATACCAACTAAATACAATGTATTACTATATGTAAAACAATAAATATAAATTCTAAGTTGAATGAGGGATCTAAATGGGACATTGTAATGTTAATTGGGAAAACCTTTAGGTAGGAATCATTTTAATTTAAGTTAAAAAGTATAGATATCTTTAAACTTAATTTGAAGAGAATATGTGGAATGTAAAGAGATGAAAGTTAAAAAACCATTAATGAAGTCACCCATGTTATAAAGTGAAACAATGCTTCAATTACTATGGTTTGAGGAGTAGGTAAAACTCTATTATTTTTTCTCTTTATAAGGTTAACTTTTACTGTACCTTGATAGTTTTCATTTATTTTAATTAGACACCATAAAAGAAGGGTCTTGATCATACTGCCTATAATTCTATACTACCTATACTTCATATAATTTACTGCTTAACTGAGGGCAATGGCCCCCTTCCTGACTTTTACATTCTATTTCCCTGCATCATGGCAACATTTGAATGCATTGATTCTTCCAGAAATATTTTTGGGAAATAATAGGTATTATCTGATTATTGTAGCACAAATGGAGGACACTGAACTAAGACAAAGTTGAGTTGTTCCTATAAACACTAAAGATTCATTTTATAATCTTAGACAACAAGCAAATGCTCAAGTAGATGCCTTTATTTCTATGAGTTTTGTGTATTAAAATTGGTGTTTCTTTTAATTGACATTTTTCTGTCCAGTTGTTCACTTTTTTGTTTACTCAATTTCACAAGTAAAATAGATGGTGTTTAACTCATATATAAGTGTATTTCTATATATGCATATACCTAATTCATGGGTGGATATAAGTGTATGTTGCATTTGAGCACATACTGTATCTGTGTACATGAGCTAAAGTTGGTAAGAAAAAATAACTAAAATCCCCATATTCTGCAAAAAAAATCATGAACTACTGTAATTATAAATTTTTGAAAAATATATCAACTGTTTCCTTTTTTGGAATAATATAAGCAAAACAACAACAACAAAAATGAATGGAACATATCAGGAAAGTCCAATTTGAAATCAATTATATCAATTTATGGAAAAAATTATAACATTTAAAGGAAATTTATAAAGGGTTTTTGGCTTTTAAAACAACTTAGTTGACTCAAGCACACAATTATCTAAATTATCCCAGCAGGTTTGGTGGATTTTTCTTTGTGTGGACCACCTGCTTTTCCCTTTTCTGGTCACAATGGCTTTTTACACTCATACCCATAACTCTGTCATTGACCATGTTTAAGACCACTCTGACTTTAAAAGGATGTGTGTGGGGATATTGTTTAAGCCACCATTGGTTGCTATAATAATTACAGTAATCATTACCTAGTGAAAGCTTTTTTGGCAGATTTCCATAAAACTAAACCTTGCATCCGAGTTTATTTTCATTAGGCTGTTGAGGTTTGTCATTTTGCTTAGAAAGAGATTTAATTCCAGGTTTAGAAAAATAATATAAACACTACTGAATTCCATAGCTATCCAAAGAACTTCCAAATCCATTTAAAATTCAATTAACTGATTATATTGAAAGTGACACACAGCAGGTTATTAACTCACATATAATGCATGTTTCTGGTGTCAGTTAATAAACTATAGGTACATGCATAAAATATGGTATATTTTTTGAAATAGATTTTTAAGGGAAACAAATTATATACTATTTTTAAAATGATGTTATACAACCCTGTAATTGCAGTGTTGTGCATTTACCTGAAGTAGCTGAATATCAATGGCCACACAAAAACGTACTGCTTGATATTAATAGCAGTTGACAGACAGTGGTTGCTAGGAGCTCAGAGAGGAAACGATGAATAGGAAAAGCACAGAAGACTTGTAGGACAATTAAAGTATTCTGTGTGGTAGCATGATGGTAGATACTTGTCATGATAAATTTGTCTAAACTCATAGAGGTTACACTGGCAAGTGTGAACCTAAATGCAAACTGCAGACTTTGGGTGATTTTGATGTGTCAGTGAGGTTCATCAGTGATAGCAATTGCATTGCACTGGTGGAGATGTTAACAATAGGGGACTTTAAAAGTATATGGGTACATGAGACATCTCTATCCTTTCCTCTTAAATTTTTTGAGAACCTAAAATTCATACAGTAATACCTAAATTATACCTATATTCATAATAACTATAAATCAATAGGAGACTGGTTTGCTTGAGCAATTTTATTATTGCTTATATGCAAGAGAAAGCTAATTAATTTAAAAAGAAAGATATTTAGTAATCGAGTTTGATCATGTGCTTATATTCAATCAGAAAATATCCAAAGTGATCTATTTTCTGACTCTTGCTTACTCCATCTTGCTTACTGCATACACATCTTGGTATGTGTTCCCTTGTGTAGAGAAAGAAGAAACAAACATCTTGTTTACACTTATTCTTCATGAGTACTAAAATCATTAAGAAAATTTTTGTTACAACTACTTTAGAATTTAACCAGTTGGTCTTATAGAAGTTGAGAGTAGAAGAGTGTTTACCAGCGAATGGAGGGGATGGAGGAGAGACAGCGAGAGGGTAGACGGAAAGGCTAGGGAGTAGGGGAAGGTTTATCATTGGTGAAATGCTATAGTTAGAGAGGAAGAATACATTCTAGCAATTTATTCCACAGAAGAATGGTTGTATATAGCAATAATGCATTGTGTAGTTCAAATAACTAGGGAAGAAGATAGTGCATTTCCTCACCACAAAAAATTAGTAAGGGTTTAAGGTGACAAATAGACTAATTCCTCTGTCTTCACCATTACATGTTATATACATACATTGAAATGTCACAATACACTACATACATATGTGCAATTAGTATGGCTCAATACAGCTCAAGGGATAACTTCTGTCAGATATAAATGAAAACCACACAGCTAAACTTACTTCACAGCACATTAACATTTAATAAACTGAAATTACACACATCTTAGTTTTTTATTTCATCTTATTTTCTTCTGTCTAAAGCTCATATATGCTTCCAAAATTGGTTTTCTGATTTCTATCTTTTTAAAATGAAAATTGCTTCCATCTAATTGAAGTGTATTTTTGTAAACATGTGCATATATACTTCAAATATTTATTTAAGATGTAAGCAATAATTTGAAAATTAGGTGCTTTGCTTGGCTTCCCTGAATCAGATTTCTGTGAAATGCTGCTCATATAAATGAAACATAGATGATAGTTGTGCTACATTCAGAAGCAAATACAAAGGTCTCAGAATGAAGAACTAATATTTATTAGTTGTTTGATGTGTACCAACACTACTCATGCAGATTAAGGGATTTAACTCATAAAACAGCACTATGGAGCATTTGTAATATAAGAAGTGTTATTTCTCACTTCAATAAATCAGTGTTATTCTTTGATTCTTGAATTAAACATATCAACTAATGTCCTTGGCCACTCTACAGCATGCCTCCTCTCACCATTCGGACTTTATGAATATGAAAGTATTGCTAATTTTCACCCTTGTTCTAGAAACTTAAATTAAATGCTTTGTGAAGAATACTTAAAAGTGAGATATCTAATTCAAATAGCAATGTGCAACAAATGCTAGTAAATCTGATGAGAGTAGGATTCCTTAGTACACAGCAAATTTTAACTAGCAATTGATATTGATGTCTTATAAAATTTAATAATAATTTATTTCATATTCTTTTATTTGCAAAATGAACAAAAGATAGGCAAATCTTTAGCTATTAATCAAATATGAGCCAAATAGATAAGCTTTATATTTAATATTTGAGCTAATTGACAGATATTTGTATCATACTGGTAATATTTAAATTATGAGTTCATGTACATATTTAAGAAAATATAAAGACTTTCATAGTACAGTGACATAGTTCTTAATGTAAATTATATATACATATTTCAAAAATAATTTTCCAAATAAACAAAAATATTAGCAGCATACAGTAGCACAATGTTACTCTAAATAATCTCTATTTCTGTATATATATATATATTTTTTTTTTGAGAAAGGTCAGTACTCCAGAAGCAAGACACAGTCATCTAAATTGAACTATTATCTGACTTGGTATCAGTGGTGCATGGTGTTGAGGACTTGAAGTTGTAATTATACTTAGGAAATGTCCTTTCAAAATTTTAGAGCTCCCTTTTGTTAAGCAAAGGTGGAAGAATCAATGTTAATGGGTCTATTTGCGAACTTTTAACACCTCTATTTCTAGAATTTCTCACCTTAGTAACAGTTGAGAATATTTGCTTAGTGAAAGAATATAATTCTTAAGAATGAACAAGATATAAAAGAAAAACAAACTTTTTTTCAGTCGACGTTATTAGGTTGAATTTAAATTAGGTAAAATTTTGAGAAACCTCATACTCAATTTTTATAATTTAAAAATGCAAAAACTGTCTTCCCTTTGGATGAAAATAATTGTCAGTATGCTTTAAAATTAAACAAATGGTAGTGAATATAAAATGTTACTACTATATGATGTCTATTACATTGTTTTAAGAAGAATCTCTAAATAATGCATTTTTGTGAAGTGTTTAATTGCATTATAAATAATCTTTTCTAAAAGTATTCATTTGCAACCTTAACATTGTTTTTTTATAATTTCTAACTGTGAAATATTTCTGGAAGAATATTTTTTATAATAGTATGAAACAACAAATTCCTTATTTCTTTACCTATTAAAATATGGGTGTGTTGTTCATATCCCTTTTTCCACTGTCAAACAGTTTTGCCTAACCTATACATATTTTAAAGTTGTATTTAATATGTTTTTGATTAAGTGATCAAATACTAAATGATTTTGACCATCATTGTGCTTTTAAATGCACATTGGTATGTAAATTGTCAGTAGGAAAAAAATCTGAGAAATAAGTTTAATTTCATTCTATGTTTATGACAATGCAACTAGTGAAAGATGTAGAGGAGGTAAAATGATAAAGAAAAAAGGCAGTAGGAGAGAAGGAGAGAAGAAATTTGAAAGGACTTTGCCCTAAAATAAATTACATGACATTACCACAGTGGAGGCGGGATCAAGGACGTTTACCTTGAGGCCACTCCCTCCTTCCCATATGACAACTTCCTTCTTCCTTTCCTAGTGGTGCAAGAAAGGTCCCAATCAGCTCCTCATGCATCATCTATGCCTGCCCTAAGCACTGCCCCTGGTCAGAGGTTAGATATACATCCCAAGCCCCATGGTCCAGTAAGAGAGAGCCAGGCTTTTATAGTCATGAAGTTCTCTCCATGTCCTTAGAATAAAGGTTACTTTTTATTTTATATCTTTTTCTTATTGCACCAAAAACTTAACATAATTGTGCTGTGACTCAGATGGGTGAGTATGTTAGCCCCCAAGTTGGAGCTTCCCTGCCTATGAACCACTGTTTTCTGCTGTGGGACTGTTCACTTGCCGACGCTAATCTGCATGCAACAGTGACCTTCCTCACTCATCACAGGTGAGCTGCCATGTGGGGTTTTCTGTTTCTGTTCCTAAAATCCTCAAGCTTGCGGTCAGAAAACCTATCCTTACCATCCAGGGACAGAGATACCAGTTTTAACGATCCTTAGGCCATACAGCCCAGGGAAAACTGTTAATTTTGTTCCCTGGGACCCCGCCTGGAATTCTTCTGGTGACAGCTGGGAGAATAGGTGTTAGGACTTTCTGTGTCACACTTCAAAATGGGTGACAACTTTTTTTGATAGATGTGACCCAAGACAGCTTCCACGTTCCTTGGGGGAGAGCTAAAGCTCTTATTTCCCAAGGTGAAGCTGTTCTCTTAGCTCAGTGCTGGGGGCGATTTCCCCTCCAAAAAAACACCGGGAGTGCCTAGTTCATAACCTTGGTGCTCTTGGCTTCAAGACAGCTATAAAAAACCAAAAGGCTGATCTTTATTTATACATTTCTCACAATGGCAGCAAATTAACAAAAACTCATCATTTTCAGGCCTTTTGTTTACTGTGAGGACGTGTCTTTCTCAAACTCTGTCTTGTATAATGGCCCAAATACTTCTGGCTCACTCTGTTCCACCAGAAACTCTCCCCTGTATCTCCCTGTATCTCCCAGACCAAATCCCGCGGTTTTCTCAGCCAGAGGTTTCCCTCCCTCCATTTTCTCCTGGCTGGCTCACCTTATCCAGTTTCGTGCTCTCCAGCCTTCCAGCAGACCACATGGTTCTCAGCAGCCATCTTGCTGCAGCTCAGGTAGAGGACAGCCGCTGCCTTGTGATGGGTCTCAGGGTCAATGCGCGCCACCTTGTGGCCCCTCCTGTGATCAGCATCAACCATCTTGGGGCAGGTGACATGATGGCCAATCGCCAACTTGGGCGCTCCCTCTCTGTGTTATGGGCAGCAGCTAAGCTGCTGCAGGTCACAGGGTAACCCACCAACAGCCTGTGTTTCCTTGTCAAATAGTGACGAGTGGCTGTTTTATAGCCAGTCATCGAGTAATTGTCAGATGGTTAGCTGCTCAGTGGCCATCTACTCCACAGCCTTCTCAGTCTCTACTCCCACTTGAAAAAACAGGCTGCCCCCGAGAGATTAATTAATATACATGTCCCTTTTTGTCTCTCTCTCTCTAACCTATATCAGATTAGCCATAAATTAGGTTCCTTTTCTGCTATTCTTATTTCAAGAAATCTCTATTAATTAATCTACAGAAAAGTTCACACTAGTCTATTTATTATAGCTCAAATTAGCCAAATATATTTGAGTGCACTCTGATTTTATAGCATGTTTGTCAGTCTATATATCTGTTGACTGTTTACTGTACAAATAGTCTCCCCATGTTTGTCCATTTGCCTGCTCTTTAAACAGCTATTACTTTTATTTGAGCTCAACAATTTTTTTCCTCCTCTTTTACATTTTCAGATCATTTAATCAAGGTTTATTTGGTTATACATTTAAAAAGCATGCTTCACCTAGTTTGCCAGCTGGTTAAAATGTTAAAACTGGTTAAACAAAATCCCTTGGGGTGAGGAGACATTGGACAGGACTTCAATTGATGAATAAGAAAGTGGCCACCTGGTAATTTTAACCAGCTCTTGTTCATTAATCAGAGGCCCCAATAATCTCCATAGCCTTATGGGAGACACCCAACTAAAGTTCATATGGTTGAGACAATTCATTGTTGTTGATCTGATGGTGTATTCATGCCTTCAAATGTAAAATTAAGATTGTTTATGATGACAAGTGTTTTCTTTCAGATCCAGTCTGTCTTTTCCTTGTGCTCCAGCCAGGAGATTCAGGTCAGACCAACACAAGGTCATCAGTCAATTTTTAAACAAAAATTTAGGTAATACATATGCTATATGTAAATAGTGAGAAGTCTAAACAATGTCACAAATTTCTTCAGTGCTCAAATGTTAATAGTTCCATTTAATGTTCTATGTTAAGCTTACTGCCTCTACTGCATTGTACTGTTATCAATCTTCTAGATGTTCAACAACTAAAATTAAGAGATAATTATAAATTTCTTTTGGATTCCTTTTGTTGAGATCCACCAGATCTTTTCCAGAAATGACACCAAAACTGATCTCTCTCTCCTAAATAAAAAGGTAAAATTACTAAAACAGGCTATCATCCAAAAATCAGATGGCATTAGACATTCTAACAGCACAGGAGGTACTTATACAATTGTGAAACCTAAATGTGTGCATGACAAATAAATAACATATCAATTTCTAAAATTCCCTAGACCTTATCCTTACCCTCCTTATGGGAAACCATTATTAAAATTATACTCATAAATACCCTGTTGATTCTATTATTTGACTCCTGCATACTTAATTAATTGTTTGGTTTTGTCTCCTTTAGACTTAAAGCTGTACACCTACCCAAGATAAAAACCAGGTGTCTTGTGACTGTGGAGGAGACGGATACCTTCCTCTGTGGGCCAGATCCCAAGACAAAAGGCTAAACTTGGCCCTCAAACCCCACAGGGAGACCTTCTTAGTGTGGCTTTTCATGTTTTCAACAACAGAGATAAAACATAAAAGGAAAAATAATAATCTGACCTTTTAGCAGTGACTCTTGGAGCTCTGAGACAGGTAAACTGAGACAAGGCAGAGATGCCCACTCCCCTCCCAGACCATGTTTCAAGTGCACCAAAAGGAAATTGGGCAAGAGAGTGTCCCAACCTGGCATTCCTCTGGGGCCTTGCCCCCATTGCAATCTCAAGCGCCATGGTAAGAGTGACTGTCCTAGCCTCCAGAGAGCAGTTAAGCCATCCTCTAATGCCTTACCCTTACAGGAGATTTCATCACCACCAGATTCATCGCTGACTGACCTACCTGGATTTGCTGCTGAAGACTGATGGGGCTCAGAGTCCACAGCCTCCCATTAAGGTTTCCTTCTCAGAGTCTCAAGTCCCACTGGAGGTCTCAGGTAATATATTCTCTGTACTTGTGGACATAGAGGCCATATATAGTGTTCTTCCTGAGTTTTCAGGCCCTTGTATTAAGTCCTCAGTTTCAGTAGTTGGTGTTGACGGCCAACCTACACAGCCTTTGCAGACAGGGCCAATTCCATGCAGGTTCCAAACTCACTTCTTTATCCATAGCTTCCTAGTAATTCCAACATGTCCTACACCCCTTTTAGATAGAGATCTTCTTCAAAAGCTTAACTTCCCCTTTACCTTCTCCTTTCCCACAGCTCTCTGTCCTTTAGAAATCCTCACAGTACACTGCAAAGCCATCCCTTCCTCTCCCTTCTTCTCTGGTTGATCCCATAGTTTGAGATACCTCCAATCCCACCCACATTACCCATGCCATGCCTATTTTAATTCATCTCAGGGATCCTTCAATTTTTCCTTATGTTCCCCAATATCCCATAGCTCCCAAACATTTACAGGGACTTAAACCTATAATCAAGTGTCTTTTAGATAATGGCTTTCTTAAACCTACTCATTCACCCTATAATACTCCCATTCTCCTGGTACTCAAGCCTGATGGGTCTTATCATCTATTGCAAGACCTTAGGGTAATCAATAGCTCCGTTACCCCAATCCACCCAGTGGTGCCAAACCCTTATGCCATGCTCTCTCATATCCCTCCCTCCACCACTCACTTTACAGTTATAAATCTTAAAGATGACTTTTTTTTATCATCTCTCCTACACCCTAATTGTCAGGATTCCTTTGTGTTTATATAGAGTGACCCAGATACTCTAAGGTCTCAACAACTTACACCTGTCATCTCTATAATAAAACCTCTTCTCAGGGACACATACCACCCCCTTCCTTTCCTATTCATCAATTTTGCAGATACACCCCTGGTCACGACTGGCAGGTAGATTTTACACACATGCCTTACAAAACTCTCAAATATCTTCTCACCTTTGTTTGTACTTTTTCAGGATGGATAAAAGCCTCTCCCACAACCAGGTTGACTGTTGATGCAGTTACTAAAGTCCTATTACAGAAAATCATCCCAAGGACTACAACCATGGCAGAGCAGCCCCTCCCTTCTTCTTGGCAACCCCAACAGCAGCCAAAGTTGCTAAACTTCTATCCTGTTTTCACATCACTCAAGCTAAGCGGTGCCCTCCCAACCCTGAATCTAACCATCCTGAGTGGTCATCTCATCATCTGTTGCCCACCTGTCTCCGTTTCACCAAGGCCTCACAGCCGCAGCTCTCAGGCTAAGTCATATTTTGTTATCAGATTTTATATTTCTCATGTTTCTTATTCTTTCCAGCTCAGCTCCTGGACCAGAGACAAGCCCTACCTACCTACACTTTTAATTTTTACCCTTTCAGATGGGATAATAATCACCTCTCATAACTTCACTCCTCCTAACCCCACACTTAGTTTTGAGAATTCTGCCTCATCTTGGTCTTGATGAAATGGCATATTTAAATCAAAGGTACTTATCCTTCTACTTCCCATTGGTCCTTAAATAAGATAGTGGTCTGCCTCCTCAAAGCACCTTGTCTCTTTATTTCTCCAGTCTAAGATGCAGGCATTCACCGATGATGAAGTTGTCCTGACTAAAACACCTGGTACTAGCTTCTACGTGGGCATCAACCATCATCCCATCAATCTTCCTAAACCCCAGTATGGTGCCCCTGTCAGCAGGAAGTAGTAAGAAAGAGACTTTGCCCTTTTCCTAATAATAAAAAGATGGGAATGAAATTACTTTGCCCTAAAATAAGTTACACCATATTAGAGCAGTGGAGGCGGGATCAAGGATGTTTACCTTGAGGCCACTCCCTCCTTCCCATATGATAACTTCCTTTTCCTTTCCCAGTGGCATGAGAAAGGTTCCAAACAGCTCCTCACATGTCATCTATGCCTGCCCTAAGCACCTCCCCTGGTCAGGGGTTATATGTACATCCCATGCCCTATGGTCCAGTCAGAGAAAGCCAGGCTTTTATAGTCATGGAGTTCTCTCCATGTCCTTGGAATAAAGGCTACTTTTCATTTTATATCTTTTTCTTATTGTGCTGAAAACCTAACAAAATCAAATGCTCAGTTTTCAATATTTTATTTTTTTATATAACAGCAATGTAACACTTATTAGAAATGGGTTAACCTCTACTGTTACCACAGATCCAAACTGATGTTTGATGACAATGTGACATTTGACTTTTATAAATCTTTTAACTTGACCTTAAATTTGGTGCTGTGGTTTAAAACTACAAGTGCAGGTTTTCAGAGAATCACAAATTAGAGTTAGGTTAAAATGTACAGATATTTTAGTTTTTCTATGTGTACATGTCCTAGTACAATGCTGATTTTACATTACATACAATTTATTTGTACCTTATATATGAAAAATTTGCAATTTCAGTTGGAGATGATTGGAATATCAACCAATGGTAAATATCAAGAGTTATTCTGGAATAATTTTAAAGTATGATTTCATGTAATGAATACATATTTCTAACTTTATGTTAATGAATGTTTTCCAAAAATATATCAATGCCTATTTGGAGAAGACAAAATCACCAAAGTTATAGAAAAGGAATGAAGTTTGAAGTAAACATTGAATTAATCATGTTTTGTGTTTCCAGCATGAAAATTTGAACTGAGGTTGGAGTGTGCATTTCTTCATAAGAGAAGTATATATGTTGTCATGATTTATGTCAGTGGCCCTCAAGCCTCATGAATTATGGACTCGACCAACTCTAGCATTTTTGATTTGTTCATTGTCTAGAGTTTGGATTGGTGGTGTGAGTGTTTCAGCCTCCCAAGGGTGGAGTCAGGATATGATGTAATGACAGGAACAAAGTATGTCTCTCTCTCTCTCTCTCTCTCTCTGTCTTTCTCTCTCTCTCTCTCTCTCTCTCTCTCTCTCTTTCTAGTTCATGCCTTGCTATTTGCAACAGCCATGAATGTCTGCCCTTCCATGCCATGCTGCCTTAGAGCCAACTGAATACAGATTGAAACCTCAAAGAACTGTAAGAAATAAATCTTTCCTTCCCTAACTTTGGCATCAGGTATTTTGTCCCCGCAACAAGAAATGAGTAACTAAGACATATGTACTGTATTTGTGAATCATAGTGGACAATACAAAACAATCTTCCATTGATATTAAAGTGGGGTGAAGGCATGCCAAAATAATTTGTTCATTGTTATGTTTCTTAAATGCTTAACAATTATTCGTTCTAAGTGTAAATCATTTTATTGAATATAAGGCACACCTTGAGCCAAAGTTTATCAAAAGATGTTTCTATTCTGTGGTTGGCACCTGTTGGTACCTAGATAAACAGTAGATTCTCAAAATGTACAGGCTTTTGTGCAGATATATGTGTTTATTTCTATGACAATGATGCTTAAAAATGCAACTGTTGAATCTTATGGTAAGTTTTGTTTTTACTTTCAAAGTGCTAGACTGAATTCCAGAATGGCAGTAACATTTTATATTGTGATGTGCAATACATGAGAAGTCCTGCTTCTTACATAGGTAACAGATCATGAAGTTTCCAGAATGTGAAAATATGGAAAATAGTTTCCATAAGCTGGCATAACCCAGTTCTACCATAGTACCACACATTCATGTGACCCAATGCATAACCATGCATCATTCACACACATACTGTCATGTATGTGCACATAGATATAACTCACACATACACACATATGCACACACACATTAGATGTATATCCATTGTGAATATCAATGAAGAATGAAATAAAATGATCACATGAATGTAATATATGGCATCATAATCACATAGAGAAACAAATATAAAATAAAAACAAGTTTAGAAATAAAAAGTATATATTATTATAAAAATAGGTAGCAAAAAAGTGATTGAAAACATGATAATGTTAATGGTGTTTATTTCTAAGTAGTTGAATGATGTGAGAGTTTACTTTTCCTGATTGTGTTTTTTGCATATTCTAAATTCTCATCAATGATATGTTTTTGTTTAACCAGAAATAAATAATATAGATTTTTACGTTTTAAAGTTTTAAATCTGGGTGGACAAAGTTATTAAAGAAGATAGACCAGGTCTGGGATGCCTGAGGCAGTAGGCCTTCCCATAGTCTCTCTGTCCTCACAGACCCAGAGCATGACAAAATGAAGAAACAAAATGCAATCTCAGACCTCTGTCCAACCAGAACAATTCCAGGAATCATGGACATTGAAGAAAAGGGGAGACACACACCAAAGCTTTCTAAAATGATGGCAACTGAAGTAAAGAAACAAATCTATGAGGCTAAAGAGAAAGCCAGATCACAAATTACCTCTCAGGTTAAAAAAGAAATGTCAACATTTATAAATGAAATACTCAGAACATCTAGAGCAGAGATAGATAAGAAAATAGATGACGATAGAAAGAGGATGGAAATTGTGAATGATCAATATAGGAAACAAAAAGAACGCATAAAACAGATTCAAACAGATATCTAGGAAATCAGAAATTCCATTGAATCCTGCCGAAACCACTTGAATGAAACTGAAGGCAGATTTTCAGACCTTGACAGGATCATAGTGACCATGAAAGGAAAGACCTCTTGAAAATAACAAAATATCAGGAAACAACAATTCAACAGCTAATGAGGAAAAGCAGAGAAAAATAATATAAGAATAATGGCTGTTAATGAAAAAGCAGGAACCAATACAATGAAATAAAAATAAAATTTTGCAGAAAAAATAGCAGAAAATTTCACCATCATGGGAAAAGAAACTGACATACACATAACTGAGACATAAAGAGCCCCAATTACCCATAATCAAACTAAATTTATACGCAGACATATAATAATCAACATCCCACAAATTTAGCACAAGAACAGAATATTAAAAGCTGTTAACAAACTCTCAAGGCAAGAAGAGCTTAGAGTTATGTATTTCAAATCCTGAAAGAAGAGAACTTCCAACCCAGACTGATATACCCTGCAAAACTAACTTTCAAAATCAATGGAGAAATAAGATACTCCCATGACAAAGAATAACTGAAGCAATTCATGATCATCAATCCAACACTACAAATGATACAGAAAGATACTCTAGACAGAGACAGAAATGACCACAGTTCCAAGAACAACAACAGAGAGAAAGCACTAAGGAGGGCAAGCAATTAAACAGAGAGTAAAATCAAGGAACCAAGAGTAGAAAACTAGTATGACAAAGATAATCCAATACGTATCAGTTATTACCATAAGTGTTAATGGATTCAATACACCAATCAAAAGAAATAGATTGGCAGAGTGCAAGAAAAAAGATCCAACAATATGCTAGAAATGCATTAAACTAAAAAAATAATTCATAGACTAAAACTCAAAGGTTGGAAAACAATAGTCCATGCAACAAGGAACCCAGAAAAAACCAGTAGCTTTCTTGTTTGTTGTCTTGTCTTGTTTGAACATCAAATCAAAAATGATTAAAAGAGATAAAGAAGGTCATTGCATACTTGTTAAGGGAAAAATTCAAGAGGAAGAAGTAACAATCATAAATACATGACCAGACATGGGAGCACCAAACTATATAAGGCAAATACTAGTAAACATGAAAAAACATATAAGCAATAACACAGTTACAATGGGGAAACTTTATACCCCATAGTGACAAAGAGACAGGAAACAAAACAAAAATTAGTAAAGAAATAACAGAACTGAATCAAACTTATGAACAAATGGATTTAGTTGATGTTTAGAGTGTTCCACCCAACAACATAAGAATATACATTCTTCTCAGATACACATGGAATGATCACTAAATAGACCATACATTAGCTCATAGAGCATGCTTAAGTAAATATAAAAGAATTGAAATTTTTTCATGCATATTATCTGACCATAATGCAATAAAATTGGAAATTGATGACAATAGAAACTGTAAAAACTATAGACACATCAAAATTAAATAACACCCTCTTGAACAACCAGTGGGGTACAGATGAAATTAAAGAAAAAATTAAACAATATCTACAATTAAATGAAAATGAAGTACAATTTGCACAAATCTGTGGGATGCAATGAAAGCAGTCCTCATAGGGAAATTTATAACAGTGAATTTTCACATGAGGGAAACAGAAATAGCACAAATAAAGAACCTAATGCTACACCTGAAGCTTCTAGAAAAAGAAGAATAAGTTAAACCTAAAGCCCAAAGAAGGGAGGAAATTGTGAAGACTAGAGCAGAAATTAATACAGTTGAGACTAAGGAAATAATACAAAGAATCAATGAAATTAAAAGAGTTGATTTCTGAAAAGAATAAATAAAATTGATAAGCCATTAGCCAACCTCAAAAAGAGGGAAAAAACCCTCAAATTCACTCAAGAAACAAAAAGACTGAAATCACTACAGATCCTGTGGAAAGTCAGATCATCAGTACTTACTATGAAAATCTACACTTTCACAGGATGGAAAACAGAAGAAATAGACAGATTCCTGGAAACATATGAATTACCAAAAGTGGATCAAGAAGATATAAAAATTCTGAATAACCCAGTATAACATAATGAAATTGAAAACAAGATTAACAACTTACTAACAGAGAAAAGCCCATGTCCTAATGGATTCACAGCTGAATTCTACAAGAAATTTAGAGAAGATTTAATATCAGTACTCTGGAAGGGAAGAAATTCTCCCTAACTCATTCTGGGTGACAAGTATTCTGATACCAAAACTAAAGAAAGACCCAGCCCAAAAAGAGAACTACAGGCCACTCTCCCTAATGAACATAGTGGTAAAAATCCTCAGTAAAATACTAGCAAACAGAATGCAGCAAATCTCCAAGAAGATTACACACCATGATGAAGGGGGATTTATCCCAGGAGTGCAGAGATGGCTCAACATATGCAAATCAATAAATGTAACACCACATCAACACAGTGAAAGACAAAAATCACATGATCATACCAAAAGATGCATAAAAATCTGATGAAGCCCAACACTCATTCATGGTAAAAACTCTAGAGAAAATTTGGTATAGATGGTCTTTACTTCATTCTGATAAAAGCTATCTTTAACAGCCAACATCATATAAAATGGTGAAAAACTGAAAGCTTTTACTCTAAAATCAGGAAAAGGACAAAGATGTCCACTATCACCTCTCCTAGTTTACATAGTTCTGGAAACATTAGCCATAGCAATTAGACAAGAGAGAAAAATAAAGATATGAAAGGAAGAAGTTCAATTATCATTATGCACAGATGACATGATGCTTTGCATAGAAGACTCTAAAAACCCCACCAATAGACTCCTAAACTTAATAAGCAGATTCAGCAGCATAGCTGGGTACAAAGCCAACACTCAAAAGTCATTAGTATTACTGTGCACAGAACAACAAACTCATTGAGAAAGAAATTAGGTAAACAACACCTTTCACAAGAACAAAAAGTTGAAATACTTAGAAATCAAGCTAACCAAGGAAGTAAAAGATTTATAAATTGAAAATTACAGTACTCTGAAAAAAGAAATTGAAGAAGAATTTTAAAAAATGGAAAGATATTCTTTGCTCATTGATAGGTAGAACCAAAATTGTGAAAATGGCCATACTTCCAAAACTGTTATGTCGATTTAATGCAATCCCCATCAAAATGCCATTAACATACTTCACAGATCTAAAGAAAACATTGCTAAAATTCATCTGAAACAAGAAGAGACCTATTATAGTAAAGGCAATAGTAAAGGCAAGGCAAAGCAGGAGACTTGAAATTATACCACATATTGCTATAATAAAATCAGCAATGTACTTGCATAAAAAGAAAAATAGACCTCAGGATAAATAGAACAGAACAGAAGATACAGACACTCTTGGCTACCTTATGTTTGACAAAAGAGCCAAAAGTGTTTACTAGAAGAAAAAAGTGTTGTTAGGGGGCTAGGGATTAGCTCAAGTGGGCTGGGGATTTAATTCAACAGTGTAAGCATTTGCCTGGAAAGCATGAGGTCGTGAGTTCAATCCCCTGCACCAAAAATAAATAAATAAATAAATAAATAAATAAATAAATAAATAAAATAAAAAGTATTGTTGAAAAATCAGCTTTCTATGTGCCAAAGACTAAAGCTAGACCCCTGCCTATTACCATGTACTAAAGTAAAGTAAAAATGGATTAAAGACCTAACTGTTAAGACAGAAACACTAAATCTACTACAAAAAAAAAAGTAGATAGAAATCTTGAGGACACAGGAGTAGGCAAAGAGTTCATAAACAAAACCCAAATTGCATGGGAAGTACTTCAAAGAATCAACAACTGGGATCTCATCTTATTAAAATGTTTTTGCACATCAAAAGAAATCACCAACATAGTGAAAAGAAAACTCAAAGATTGGGAAAAGAGGTTTGCCAACTCTCCCTTAGACAAAGGACCTCTATCTAGAACATATAAACAATATTAAAAAATTCTTAAAAATCAGGCCCCCAAATTCAAAGACCCAATCCCCCAAAAATTGGCATCTCAGATGAAGAAATACAAGTGACAAATAAATATATGAAAAAATATTCAACATCATTGGTCATTTGAGAAATATAAATTAAAACAACACTTATACATCATCTCACTCCAGAAAAAATGGTTAACATCAAGAAATCAAACAATATAAATGCTGTGGGGTAAAAGGTACCTTTCTCCATTGCTGGTGGGAGTGTAGACTAGTACAATTACTGTGGAAATCAGTTTGGAGATTCTTCAAAAACTAGAATTAGAGATTCCATTTGACCCAGCTATTTCCTTTCTGGGTATTTTCCCAGAAGAACTGAAAACATCATACCTCAGTGATACATGTGTACCCATGTTTACAACTGCAAAATTTGTAATAGCTGGATCTTGGAAACAACCCCAATGTTCATCAACCACAGAACAGATAAAAAAAAGTGGTAATTTTATACAATGGAATACTATTTAGCCATAAGGAATGATAAAGTCGAGGCTTCTATAGATAAATGAATACAACTAGAAACCATACTCATAAGTGAAGTAAATGAAACTTGCAAGTGTAAACACTGTATTATCTTATTAGTGTAAGAAACTGAAACAGTAAATCAGATCCAAAAGTTACAATAGATATAGTAAAATGGAAAAGATTTGCTCAAAAGAAAATTATATTGCTTGATCAATTTTGTTGATTTTTGCTTGCTTGCTTCTTGGTTTTTCTATTTTTTCTCTTTAAAATTAAAAAAAATAAAAAGATGAAGCCAAATAAATCATGAATAAGTGACTATAATGTCTAACAAACCACAAGTATAGTTCAGCAATACAGAAGCTTATTTTAAAATAAAACATAGAGTAAGATTCTAAGGAACAAATCAGAACATGTTTCTAGGAAAGAACTTGAGCATGTGTTCTTTGTTCACCCTGTCTACATCACAAAGGGACAAACAACTCTTGATGGACTGTTTGTTGAGAAAGGAAAGGAAGAAAGTCTTAGGCTCCTGGGTTGGAATGGCCTTTCCTGTTATTGCTCTCTCAAAAATCTCAATTGCTTCTTCTTCAGCATCAGGTTAACAATCCTGTGTCACTAAAAACTTAAATAAAGTAACTTTTTCCCAAAAGAAGTAAATTTTACAAAGAAGTTTTTCCTCTCCTTTGTTCTCTTTTCTTCAAAATTATACTTTGCCAAAAATTCATGAGTGAACTTTTGTAAAGTAAGGATATTAAAAACTATTAGAACATGAAATATTTCACTTTAATAAGCTTTATAAAAATTTCTAAATAAATTATTTTATGTTATGGAAAGAAGAATTACGTAATGTTAAAAAGGTATGTGTTACAGTTTTAAATCATTTACAGAAAGTAAATATTTTCCTTTATTTGATCCTTTTATCTGTCCATTTATTCAAAAATTAACACATTATTGTAAAGTACTAATCCAGTGGATACAGCAATAATTTGGGAGAAATTTACTAGAAAATACAACTAATAAAAAATTATTATTAATGTACATTGTTAAAATATGCACAATTGAAAGTAAATATTTATTCATTCAACAAATTATTAAATGACACCAAGAGACAAAGAAGTTTTGAATGACATCAGTTATTCCCCACAGATCCCAAAACACAGTCCATGCTGCTGTTTGTGCAGTGACTCCTTCGGTGACAGTGCACACCTCTAGGCCCATGCACACTAATATCTGAGGACATGACAAAAACTTATTCATATGAATAGTATGGTGAATATCCAAACTTATCATAGCCTTTTCTAATATTCGATGATGGGTCCCACCCACGTGAAACACAACCAGGCTCAGTGTGCCTTAGGTCCAGCATGGTGCTGGACAACACATCCCTTCAATTCAGAGTCCCTCCTTTTTCCAAACCCCAAATCAAACTTCTGTCTTTTTGCATAAGCACAAACAGTCTCCCAATCAGCTGTCAAACTCCTATACATTGACAACAAAATCACCGAAAGAGAAATAAGAGAACCTTTCACACTAGCATCCAAAAAAATGAAATACTAAGGAATTAATTTAACAGAAGAAGTAAAAGAGCTATACAGGGAAAGTTATAATACCCTGAAAAAAAGAAATTGAAGAGGACCTCAGAAAATGGAAAGACATCCCTTGTTCATGGATAGGAAGAGTAAATATTGTGAAAATGGCCATTCTCCCAAAATTGTTATATAGATTCAATACAATTCTAACGAAAATACCACTAACATACCTCATAGATCTAGAGAAATCGCTCCTAAAATTCATCTGGAACCAGAAGAGACCTAGAATAGCAAAGGCAATTCTAAGCAGCAAAGGCAAGGCAGGAGGCATCACAATCCCTGACTTTAAGTTATACTACAAAGCTTTTATAATAAAATCAACATGGTATTGGAATAAAAACAGACCTGAAAATCAATGGAATAGACTAGAAGATACATCTACAAACACACTCAGCCACCTTATCTCTGATAAAGGGGCCAAGCATGTTCACTGGAAGAACGATAGTCTCTTTAATAAATGGTGCTTGAAAAACTGGCTATCCATATGCTGAAAGCTGAAACTAGAACCATGCCTATCACTAGGTACTAAACTAAAATCTAAATGGATCAGAGATTTAAATATTACAACAGAAACACTAAATCTGTCGGATGACAAAGTAGATAAAAATCTCAAAGACATAGGAGTAGGTAGAGAATTCATGAACAAGAACTAAACTGCATGGGAAATACTTCCCAGAATCAATAACTGGGATCACATCTTATTGAAGAGTTTCTGCATGTTGAAAGAAATCTCCAGCAGAGTGAAAAGAAACCCCACAAACTGGGAAAAATATCTTAGCGAACCATCCCTCAGACAAAGGACTTCTGTCTAGAACTTATAAAGAATTAAAAAAAAAATCAGACCCCCGAAATTCAAAGACCCAATCCAAAAATGGGCATCCAAGATGAGCACACAGTTCTCAGATGAAGAAATATGAATGACAAATAAATACATGAAAAAATGTTCATCATCATCGGTCATTAGAGAAATGCAAATTAAAACCACACTGAGATTCTGTCTCACTCCGGAAACAATGGCCAGGAGCAACAAAACTACCAACAACAAATGCTGGAGAGGCTGTGGGGAAAAAGGAACTCTTCTGCCCTGTTGGTGGGAGTGTAGACTGGTGCAACTACCGTGAAGGTCAGTCTGGAGATTCCTCAAAAAGCTGGGATTGGAAGTCCCATTTGACCCAGCTATTCCACTTCTGGGCATATTCCCAGAAGAACTGAAAACCTCATACCACAGTGATATATGTGCACCCATGTTTATAGCAGCACAATTTGTAATAGGCAGATCTTGGGAACAACCTAAATGCCCATCAACAGAGAAATGGATAAAAAATGGTGGTATTTTTATATAATGGAGTACTACTCAGCTATAAAGAATGATCACATTGAGATATTTATAAATAAATGGATGCAACTTTAGACCATACTCATAAGCGAAATAAATCAAACTCACAGGTATAAATACTGCATAGTTTCCCTAATGTACGAAAATGTAAGAGTACATAAGATTTTATGGTAATCATGGATCCCCATTATATTGCTTTGAAGACTTTTAATGTTTTCATTCATTGGTTGGAATGGTTTTATTCTGTTTTATTTAACCTTATTATGTGTGATTGTATGAACAGCTACTTTGAAGAAAACAACACATTATGGCAGCCATTGCTGGTTCAATATCATCTGGCTCTGAAGTCCTACCATGCTTTTGTTCTTCTATTACCATTGGTTCTATCATGTTGTATCTTACTGGATTTTAATATGTGTAATAATATAGACAAATTTTTTTATGGAAAATGAGATATTATAGTAGCCATTGTTCATTTTCTGTTATTTGGTTCAGAATGCCTTGTAATAGTTTTATTCTCTTGAATGCTTTTATTCTATTTTGTTGTGTTTGATATTATTGTGTGTGAAGCTATGCTCAACTATTTCAAAGAAAGAGATATTATGGTAGCTACTGTTGATATCCAATTGTCCTGTTGTGAAGTGCTGTGTTGCTTGTACTGTTCTGTTCTGATCTGCATTGTTCTGTCCTATTTTGTTTTATTCTCTGTCAAATAAAATTTAAAAAAAAAAGGTCACTCCGCCCACCTCCAAACTCCACCCTCTGTCAAACTGAATAAAAGCTATTCTTTTTCTGCCTCAAGGGGAGCTTGCAGTGTGCTGCAGCCCTCCCTTGCCGGAATAAACGCCTTTTTTTTTTTTTTTTCCTTTTCTTTGTTCTCGGTGTTCTACCTCAGGAAGAAAAAACTTACCAACTCACTCTTTGAATTATTAGAATGTGATACAAGCATAGTAGAAATTGAGTATGCTAATGAAAAAGTGTGTTTTCCTGCTTGACCTCTTTTCCTTTTGTACTACTGTTTCATAGTTAACCATCACTTTGGTATTAGTCTGCTCTGACAACTATCACAAAATATTATACACAGAGCTACTTAGAAATCAATTCATTTTTCCCCGTTGTAGAGGCTTAAGCCATCTAAGATGAAGGAAACAGCCAATTCAGTGGAGTTTTGTTTCCTGGCGTGTCTGTCTTCTGTGTCTTTCTCTGACTATGACTGTGTCTTCGGTCTTTGCTTGCCTCTTTCTTCCTAATCTCCCCCTTCTTAATTAATCTCGACATGAAGATACCATCCTTAAGCCTCATCTAACTTAATTATTCTTCAAAGGTACCATATCCATATACTATCACATTGAGAATGTGAGCAGTAGTTTCTCCAGGCTAAAAATTAGAAGAGGAATGTTAAGTTGTAGGATATTAGCAAAGTTATTGGTACATTGCTTTAAAAAAGATATTATATCAATTTCCACTGCAACTAGCAGAAGTTGAGATACTCATTTACCTGATGCCTGTCTACACTTAGGATTGTTAGACTAAGCATTTGCCCATTTGAGGTAAGATGCTGCATCTCACTCTTCTAATTTGCATTTTCCAGACTATATGTGAAGCTAAGCATCTGCTCACTTAATTATTGATCATTCTTGATTCATTTTTTGTGAATTTCTAGCCCATATATTTTCCATGCATTTTTCTCATACATAATTGATTATTATAAATATACACTCTAGATGTTATTTTTCTTTACTCTTCAGATTTCAAATATTTATAGGGCCTAAGGAAAGCCATTTTGATCCCATTTTAATATTATATAATTATAGCAAGAATTTTAATATTATTGAGTTGGGTAAGATTTTATGCTTAAAATCTTTGCTTTTCATATCTGTTGGTTTAAGATTATTAGTAAATATATTAATTTTTAATCACATGTATGGAGATAGATTGTACTATTATTTCAAGAGTAGAACTAGCTCCACAATAAAGAGAGAATGAACATTTTCAAGTGGAGTACTGTTCATCATGTATGAAATATGTTATTGATTACAAACACTGCTAAGTAGGCAGGGTACTAAATGCTGAGGAGTAAGGATTTCCTCTTCAGTTTTCCTGCACATGTTTTATGTATAGGATAAGCTTGATTGATGACCCTTAATATTGTTACAGGAAGTGTTTGGAACAGATACGAACAACAAAATCAATAGTAGCTAGAAAGACTGGGTTCATATTAGCAGATTTATTATCCTGACCTTTTACTCCAAGTACTCTTATTTTGCTGTAATAAAAGTTAAATGTACTCCTTTATAAAACAACAGGGAACAGAGAACTCTGATATGACAACATTAACTGTGAAAACCCCTAAGTCCAGATATATTTTAGGGGCCCGGAACGCTGTGGGACTTCTTCTACACAGCAGACTTTTCTCAGATGAAGATCATTGCCTTGTTCTCCCTACCCCATTTTCCTTGTGGGTTCAGTACAACCAAATTCTTGCCTATATTTTTTCTCAATCAGCTAAATTATTTCTAGCCCCAACTAAATTTAAAATCAGATTAAATTAAATACTGATGTGTTAGAATTAATTGGGCTTATCTGAGTACTAATTATGAGGAGATTTATTAAAAGGCAGACTCAGTATGGTAAAATTCTCTAACTATTTTTCAAAAAATAAAAATACTGCTCTGATTTCTTCATTACATCTTGGAGTTTGGTGGCATTTTTTGGAGGTGAGAGTTTACAGTAATGGTCTGAGGTTCAACACAGTAATGGCCTGAGGTTCAACACAGTAAGGTGACCAGGGATATAACAAAAGTCACCTTAAATATTTAAAAGAGCTGTTATATTTAATCAAGTTAGATGCTATTTCTGTAACTACAGATGTCAGTGCAAGAACAGTGATATTAAGGGAACATATTGTCGATCAAGTGAGGAAAATATTATTTAAAGTTAGAATATCTCATTTGAAAAAGGTTTATTTAGTTTTCAGTACTGGCAAATTTTATATATAATGTGCCTTTCTGTTTCTCAGGGATATGTAAATATTTGCAATGTAAGAAATTGAAATATTAAATTGTGTTCTCTTAAGAATCTGTACTTAGAATAAAACACTCAGTTGAATGAAGAAGAGAGAGACCATAGCGTTGTGTACATAGCAGATGGCCCTTAAATCTAGATGGAATTAATAGATTAAAGTTGTGGTATTTCACGACATTCAAAATATCATGGAGACATCATTCTCTCCATCATCTGTGAAGGATTTATTTTGCTCAAGCTTACATAATCCTTCATTTTAGATTATAAATTCTGCCCATATCCTCTTAGAGAAAAATTATTTAATTTTTTGTGCAATATTCTTTATGAAAACAATAGCCCAATGAATTCCAAAGTGCTACAATTGTATTCATCATGTAATTTTATGCTCTATCAAATAGACATTAGTATTCAAACACTATACTGGAATTCTACTGTCTTTATCTTCAGGAAAATATCCCAAGCTATTTGCTATTTTTTAATGTATATATTTTGGGGAAAGGAATTTTACCTAACAGCTGGTGAAATCCAATGAGCTAGATACATTAAATGTTTGCCTAATTTCCTTAAAAATGTGCATATCATAAAGACTTTATTTTTGCACATTTTTTTTCTATAAAGATTGTGGAAGTCTTAGAATAATTAAAATCAAAATCTTATTTTCTAAACACATTTTAGCAAATGGGTTGAAAAAGAAACGCTTAATGGGTTTGATATGTAACTCATTGGTAGAGCATTTACCAAAAATATGTGAGGCCCTGGGTTCAGTCACTAGCATCACACACACACTCACACACATGCACACACACAGAGGACAAATCCCTTATGACTAGATATTTGTTTATATTAAGCTTCTATCAAGAAAATTGCTGTCATTAATTATTTATTAAGAAATCAAACAGTCTTTTACAGTGGCACTTATACACTGCATGTTCAGAATATAAAATTTTGTTGGAACAATTTGTGCAAATGTGTTTGATGCTTCCACAACCCTGCTTAATATATTGGCATAGATATTATCTCTGACCAATTCATTTTACTAAAATTATTGCTGATAAGTTTCCCTGAGTATTCTCTCAGGAGACAAGTGGTAGAATTTGGAGTGGGAGGATTTTAGATGCCATTGTTTAATTGATTTGATCTTTTTCCTTCCATCCTTAATTTTAGCCGTCCACTTCCCACATCTTAATTTCTACAAACTTCAAAATATCAAGATACCAAAGAGTATTTTAATAGTATGACTCTATGTCAGCATTAACTGGGAAATCTTACAGTTGTAAACATTATGAGATTTTGAGGTATTGTTAAATGAGGTTAATAATCAGCAGTGACCCTAACTGATGAGTGATTTGCTGGAAGACTTAGTTTGCACTCTCACATTCACCCAGCCTTTTCACGGTTTTACAGTTCAACTCAACCTGTCCTTTGGACAAAATTGTTACTCAGTTGTTCCCTAGAGAACACATGATCAAGAGTACTTAAAGTTCACCAGACATTAGAAGATGGTAAAGGACAATTTTAACTTTTACACTTTGATAATCTTAAACTTCACCAGACATTAGAAGATGGTAAAGGACAATTTTAACTTTTACACTTTGATAATCTTAAACTGTAAAGATCACATCAAAGAACCAAAGTGTTTTAGAGTGATCAACCCTACAATTTTATTAATAAAGAAATTAAGGACAGTCCAAAACCATTCCAGTTATCATTAATCTTTTCAGAAAAGCATTTCAGCCAGTAACTGAGTTCCAATATTTAAAAGAAAAAAACCCTGTTACCTTTTCATTGCTGTTGTGTATTGTATTTCTTAGGAAATAGGGAAAAAATTAAATAAGTGGAGTGGAGCAGATACAGAGCAGTATTATGTCAACCTTCATTTATTGCCTTCCAGTTGAAATGGGAAAAACAAAACAAAACAAGAAACCTTGAAGATTTTAAAAACAATACTTTCAAAGAATTCTGTAGCGAGTTGGTACATCTTACTTGTCAAGGTGGAAATGGAGACAGTATAATCTATATCTGTGATTCACTGCTTGGGTACACTGTCCACTTTTCCAGAGTATACATTAATCATTTTATTTCAACTTGTCATATATGACATTCTAACTCTAGGACAGAAAGCACTCTTTTTATTCATTTATTGGATTTGATGATTTTATAATCTTTATTAGTTCTAATGGTTACTATTTGCTTTAAATAAATTAAATCTTGATTTATGACTGGGGTGTGTTATAAACTGTCCATGGAATTATTTAGTGATTTGGAATTTAGAGTGGATTTGCCACAAGGGCAATGCCATAAATGCCCATTAAATGATATGGATAAATGCAAATTTCATCTACTTCATGATGCACCAAAACTGTAGTTCTAAAGATAATATTTCTTTGTGCTAACAATCATTCATAATTTTATTCCCATAAGTATAGGACTTTCCAAATAATTTGTCTAGTTATTCATTTATTACTTCATTTCTACTAAAAATGCTGAACATCATATATGCCAAGTCCTGGACTTTAATAATTTTGAAAACATTATTTCTGTTCTTCAGAAACAGTTTAATGTGGTAACTGAGAAAGCAAGAGGTACACAAGACAATGGATCATAATTGTTCATCTCCTTTCTATTCAGAGTAAGTGAGTCAGGCATTGATTAAGAGCAAAACATGACACGGACACATGAGCAGATGTGGCTGTTACACTGACTCATCAGAGGAATAGTGCTGATCAAAGAGAGAAAAGTTAGAAAATGCATACAGCAGACAGGAGTCCAAGAGTCACCTAAGAATTTGGGTTGGTTAACTGTTAGACAAGATGAGAAATAGTTTATAGTTCAGCTACATTTTCAGAGAAACAATCTTTTTATAAGACTGAGTTCAAGACAGCATTTTTCTGACTGGGCAAGTCATTTAAAGTGAATATTTTTCTTAATGTTATCAAGATTTTTAAAAAAAGGTTCACAAACCCCTTAATTAGCAGGACCATTAGTTTATATAACCACGTATTAAATGAAGATGAGATTTATTGCTGTTGGGATGTTAGTGTTATCAGGTTGCCATCACTGCATTGGTTTTAATGTATTGTCTTCTCTCTAAAAAAAGACAAACCAAAAATTTCTCAGACTCTTCATCTGCCCAAGGTGTTTAACATTATTCATTGTCATGAAATGCCCACACAGGGAGGTGCCTCAGCTCAGCTGAAGAAGCAAGAGGCAAGTTTCCTCCTCCAGAATACCAAGAATATCAATAATGTTCAATAAAAACCTATTATTTAAGGAAGATATCACTTTTGTGTGTTTCTATGTATTTTTTCCTTCTTATAACTTATTGTCATTAGCCAACTGAGACATAAAATGATGTTTCACACTAAATCAGAACAATCTATTTGCTTAATAAGCTTTAAAAAAATGCTTCAAAACTCTCTGTGTGTGAATTTGCATTTATCTTTTCAGGGTTTTGGAATAACAGGGCACCCTGAGAAATATACATTCATACATTTTATTTAGCTCATATTTATGTAAGTTGAACACCAGTAACATGTAATATTGGTCACATGGTTTTTGGCAGATATTATCTAATATTACTTCTTGAATATCTGACATTCAGCACAAATTCTGTAGTGTTAGCTTGTTTAGTAATAAATGCTGTTTCATTTTTGGTTTTATTCTTCTGGCAATGCATTTCTATTTTTATCTTTCAGAATCTAAATAACATTCTATCCTTTGCAGATTTGACATATGACTTGCTCAGACATGAAATTATTTTACATCCTGGTACATCTCATCTACCCAACTGTCAGTCTAATCTGTGTAGCATTTTGAAATATGTTTCTTTTGTTCATTTTTGCATTTTTGTATGGTTAAGTATTTTGTCAGTTAAGACATGATTCACCAAATTTGTTTATCCAGTGTAGTGTATTTCAACACAGAATTCTATGTTTGTCTTATCCTTTTATTAATATTCTTCTCTTGTTACCCCATTCATCATTCATGTTCACTTGTCGGTTTTCTAAAGGAAAGCTGTTTTCTGCATTTATCACTTTTTTCAAACATTGTCTATTTAAATAAGTATGTAATATTCACAGAAAGCAACATATTTTTGTTAATAATTATTAATAAAAACCTAGTGAAATGATTTTCTTGAATTTGTCTTAGGAAAAGAATAACAGTTTAAAAGAAGTAAGTGCTCTTTTGTTCATTTCCTTTCCAAGACAGAATTCAACTTGAAGGATGAAACTTCGCATGCATAGGCCACACAAAACAATTCCTCTCACTAGCAATGGTAACAAAAACAAGTGCGTATTTTAAGCTGTCTTAGACTGTTGAATTTAGAATTCTTTTTTAAGTCTGGTTTAAAAAAAAAATTCACGACAGTTGGAAAATGGTACACCAGTGTTAATAGCTTTTTCTTGATCCCCAGAGCTGCTTACTCCCACATTAAATAAAAGTCTATCTTCTTTGATCTCATACAATGCAGAAAATGTCAAATTTAATCAAAGAATTAATTTATGTAAGGTTTGTGAGTTCACAGTTATATTCCAAATCGCAGCTTCAGTCTTGCTGTTTCTAACGTCAACATGAGCTCTTTATAATTACTTAGAAAACACAGTTAGCACTACTTAAAGCCAACACAAAGTCAGCTTAATACTAAGGGTTACTGTGTCTTTAGAAAGGGAAGATTGTGTTATTATACCTACTAGCATGAATCTTGCCTGCCTTAGCTTCTTTGCAACTAACATAATCAATCATACAATAGTTTTGACACCATCTACACATAGTATTTATAAACTGATTGCACTTATTTTCTCAGTATTCATATTTTCCTGCTTTAAACTAGGGAGTTACCATTCTAATTACCCATCCAATACCCTCCATAAAGACTAAATACTTCAGACTGAACAATGCAGTAAAATTCTGGACTCACTCTTAGAGAGGAATATTCCTTACCAATCATTTAAACATCTCTGATGAGTTGAAATCACTTGTGCTTGGTGACATTTGATCTGTCACTGCAACTTACTGCATGATGTTGATCAGATGCCTATCAGGTGAATGATAAACTCTCAGCAATGGTCTAGTTTTTAATACTTCATTTCTGTACTTGTGTTTTCCTACTCCCCATCTCTAGTGTTGTTTTCAAAGCACATAATATCTACAAATAAGGAACAAAACAATTACGCAGAACAATTAAGGTCATGTGGTGCCTGAAAGGAGTGGTTTTATTAGACTATTTACCAACTGCTTTAACAGAAATACTAATCAATCTGATGGGACACTGGCAAGTTCATTAATCTGAATGTCAGCAGTGCTTACCAGTAACTAAAGAAAGTTTTCACAGTAGAAGCTATAAGAACTATAAATAATTATTTAAACATTTGCAGTACAGTATTCACTTATTATAATCATAAATCACTTCAAAATTGTTATTGAAATTTCCTTAAATTATGTGAAGAGAAATTCTCAGAAATATATGTATTAGTTCACCACATTTTCAAGCATGATCTTATGATATGTGTTATGGTTTGTTGTACCTTCAAACTGTCATGCAGTCATGAGTGTGGATTTCTAGAGGTTGTGATTGATTCATGGTCCTGTGCTGGGATTATGGGTATGAGTGCTAGCCTCACCCTAGGGTGGGTAGCTTACATGCAGCATAAGAAGCATAAAGAGTCTTCTCTTGTACCTCTCCCTTTTTGCTCTTGTTGCTTTTGCTGTTTTCTTCCAAAATGAATGGTTACTCCTCTGCCACATCACCCTGCCTTAGAGCAATCTGATTATGAATGGAAACCTCCACAAACTGTAAGCTAAATAAACTTTTCCTTTCTTCATTTTGAGCATCAGGTATTTGTCACAGCGATTAGAAAAAAGTAAACAAGACAATATGTAAAACAGATAAGATTATCCCTGCTCGAGGTAGGGTTCTCTTGTACCATCTTCATGATCATGACTTGAGTGTCTTCTAAAGATGCCAAGATTGTATATTATTTAAAAATTTCCTATTTTAGGAAAAAAATGAAAATTTTAAAAACTTAAATCTGTATTAATTAGGAAAAGTCAGAAACAACATTATGAAACAAGTTGCTTTTGATTCTTTCTGTCCATTTTAGTACATAAAATATGTTGATTGAAATGGCCTTTTAAGAGATGTTCTATGAGGTCTAAGCATAATTATAAAATTTTAATATGCTGCAATTTTTTAACTATATAATGGATACTGGCCTAAATAGCAAACTCTGTTTGAATCGCCCCATTATCCAAACTTAAAGAAACATATACTTTGAACTCAAGGAACTTTACTATTCAGGTAGATCAATGAAAACAATATAATAATCAGAATTTTTCATTAATTGTTACATCTATCAGTATTAACATACCTTTTGTTCTCCCTTAAACTAGTTATTTTATGGAAGATACTTCAAACTCTCACTGAATAGAATTCCCCCACCTTCTTCAAAGTAACCATTCTTTCAGGAGTATCCCTATTAGTACTCAGCTTTATAAAGTATTTGAAGACTGAGGATGTGGCTTAATCATAGAGCTTTGCCTTCCATGTGCAAGGCCCTAGGTTTGATCCCCAGCACCACCACACCACTATATATATATATATATATATATATATATATATATATATATAGTATTTGAGATAAAGAGGCAATTTGTTTAAATGCAAAAAAAAAAAAAAAGCAATCTTGGCATATAGCCCAAAGATGTTAGTTCTTGAGCATGTTTCTCAATGTTTTTATGCTTTATGTTAAATTTATGCTTGTCTGAAAACTAAAATTTTTTGAGTTTTTATTGATAACATAAAGTACTAGTGAAAAAGATACCATTTTATGACTTTTGTTTGTTTCAGGTTACGAATGCTTGTCTAGCAACATAAGTAACTGAAATTCCTTTTTTCTTTCTTTTTGTCTCATTTGGCATTGATCTGGTCATGGCCCACAAGCATTCAACTGATCTCATTTTCCAGGCAATTTAATCTAAGAGTTTTCATTCCTTGTTTCTTTACAAACTTAATCCAGGTTTGCTGCCAGATTACTTAAGAAATACATTTTTTGTGTGTATATTTATAGGCAATGGAGTAAAGTGGACTTGTGCTTGGCAAATACTGAAGTAGTATAGGATGATAAATATCTCTGCAGTTAGTTTATATAGCAAGGTGTTACAGTTCAAATCTACACTCTATTCCCTTTATGCTGTGGACAATTTGCACGAACTAAATGATCCTAATCATCTTTGGTAATTGGGATATTACCACATAGTAGAAGAAATTATTGGAATAACTAACATGAAAAAATTAATGGTCTCCTGATAAGTTGCACCCCAATAATAAAGAATGGAAAGCTGTGAATTGTATGTGATAGGCTAAATTTATCCCATTTTTAGTCTGGTTTTTATGTTTAAGATCTTGATAGTCTGTTTTCTTTTTTTTCATCACACAAATCCATACTGCATACAAATATGAATTGGATGAGTATCCAAATACACAGCTGATTTTAGGGATTCTAGGGGAACAGTAATTATGCACTATTATTTAAAGGAATGGAATAACCTCACTTAGACATAAAACAAGAGCTCCAAAATATTAAAGTGTCAGTATGCTTAGCCTATCAAAAATAATCACACATTTAGAAAAGGCAATTTCATACATTATAAATATTTTGCCAGATATTTGAGGTATGATTCTTGAATGATCCTGCTGCATGAACACACAGCAGTGTTCAGGAAAGAGTAAATGTTCTCATTTTCTGTTGTTTTGTATTATGAATAAATACAGTATAATCAACTTTTACATGTGTTTGTCTGGATAAAGGTGTGAATGTACACACATTCATATTTCTAGTGGTGCCTGGTATCACTGAAGGAATTGTTACAAAATCTGCATGGATAACAAAATTTTTGGGTGCTCAAGTCTCTTATATCAAATAGCATAATATTTGCATAAGACCTATGGTCATATTCTGATATAATCATCTAAAATTCACCAAATATCTAATACAATATAAATACCATGTAAAACTTGTTATGCTTAATTTTAGTGAATGATTATAAGAAAAAATCTGTACATATTTACCCCGGGTATAAATTTTAAAATATTTTAGATTTATATTTAGCTGAATTTATGTGGAACCTACAGAAAAAGAGGGATATATATATATATATTCATATAATACATTATATGAATTATATTATGTGATATAATATATATTATATTATATGAATATATTA
This sequence comes from Hydrochoerus hydrochaeris, assembly GCA_004027455.1. Classification (NCBI taxonomy): domain Eukaryota; kingdom Metazoa; phylum Chordata; class Mammalia; order Rodentia; family Hydrochaeridae; genus Hydrochoerus; species Hydrochoerus hydrochaeris. The sequence continues at coordinate 439,614 of PVLA01000561.1, forward strand.
TATGAATACTGTAATACTACATATAAGTGTATATATATTTATTCATATCTAATATAATTATCCAAATAAATTAATATACTTTAAAATATATTATAGATGCAAGAATTGTTTAATGACTTACTAACATCCAATTCAATGAGTACAAGTACAGCTAAAGCTCTTTAAACCTAATGTGTCATAGCACACAAAAACCATTTCACAGATTCTCAGCTTAGTTTTTCTAAAAGTTTTCTTGAATAATTTCATTTATCTTTCAATACAAAGGACAGTTTATTCTTTCCAAGGCTTTGTTTACTGTGCAGAGAGCATTTTAGTTATACAGTATGGTGACACAGTAGCCTTTATAACGAACACAGAAGACAAGGTTTTATAAATGTTATCTCTATAGAGTTGATGAAAGTGCTTTTCATAGCTAACAGTCTAGTAGTGATATAAAAGATAATGTTAAAGATTATTAGATATTTCTAAAGGTAGAGATTTGGCTTAGTTTTGTTACCTTTTATATTTTACATAAAAAGCATGTGAAAATACAATTTTAGTCATTCTTCTTTGTTCTTTGCCCATAGGAAATATAAGAAATATGCCTAAGCTACCTTCATCTTTTCTTATTGTTCAATTAAGGAATCTCCATTGGAAGATTGCCATGTAACAGACAACCAATAAATACATTTCACTTCTAGACTCATTGACTAACTAGATTAACCCCTTCCCATTAATGTACCTCACAAGGCTGAAGTACTTTGTTTAAGCTTTAGCAGAAATTGATTAAATCTTTATAACTGTTAATAGCTAATGTGATCTTTGACAGAGGACACTAGAACAAATATTACAGTAAACAAAATCAAAATCCAGTGGCATGACAAGACATTTGTCTTGTTTATTAAATATTCTCATGGAGGTGTTTGACAAAAGCTTCTTTTATTGTTGTAATTCTAGGACTTGGGATCCTTCCCTTTTGTTGCCTACTTATTTATAACCCTGCAGTCTTTTGTTTAAGGCCTAGTTTTCTGAAGTTTCCAGGAAAAAAGGATTGTGCAATCAGTTTTTATGGACACGAATACTTCTTGCACTGAGTTGGTTGTACTGTCATGTGTCACACCTAGCTATAATAAACTCTTCCAAAAGTAGTTTTCTGGTATACTTGGTATCTTATTGACTTTTCCTTTGTTGCTGGGCCAAAATACCCAACACCCAAAGTTGAAGGAGGAAAGGTTTATTTAGTTCACAGTTTGTGGAAGTTTCAGTCTATAATAAGCTGGCTCCAGGGTAAGGTGGCATAGCGGAGGACCAAATGTTCATGGCTGTGGAAGAAAGCAAAAGCCACAGAAGCAAAAGGGAAGAGCAAGCTTCTTTATTGTCCCTTATATTGCATCACGCTATCTGCTCTATGGGAGATGTAGCACTCACATCCTTAATTTTAGTGCTAGATAATGAACCAATCACAAAGTTTAGATTCAGAAACCTTTGAAACCTTTGAAAGTCTTGTAGCTCCATCTTCAGCATCTAAGGCAGTATTCGGCAAGTTGTGAGCTCCAAAGGGCATGGGTGGCTCTGCCCCTATGATGCTCCCACTGCTTCTCTTTGGGCTAGCTTTGCTCCCTCATTGTAGGTTTCCTTAGATGATCCACATTCCTGACTTTTCCAAACTTCTGTGGTCTCTACTGCACAGTGTCACACACTGCCCTCTCAGATATACACTGCCTGGTCTCTCAGGTCTTCTGAAATCTGGGCAGAAACCCTCTTAACCCCACAACTCTTCAATTCTGCATGCACCTAAAACCAACTCTACATGCATAATGCCAAAGTATGCTGTCAGTTGAAGCAATAATCAGGCTTCCTTCTCTCTTGTCTGTAAGGGTCAAGTAGAGTAGCCAGATCACTAATGACTCTGAGTCCAATTCTGAAACAAATTCTCTATGCTGCCACCATTCTGGAATATGGTGTTCTGCAGCTTTATCCTCAAAGCAATCATTCAATTTTGCAATTTTGAGGTTGCAAAGGGTAGAGTTGTGCTGCTTCTTGTGATGCCTTCAAACTATATCTTCTATTCTCCTTTTCCTCTCAGCAATCAAGATCTCCTCTGCTCTATTCCAGTCCACAGTTTTACTGAAACTTCTTTTCTGACCAAACTCACAGCATTTTAAATCACTCTGTTGATCTCTTTTCTCTTGATTCTCAACATAAATCTTGCTAAAAGCCCCCAACAGTAGCTGTGCAACTGCCTCAACATTAGACTGCCTTTAAATTTCTTTTACTAGATTCCCACTCTTAATCTCAGTCTCAATATCTCTAGACATGAACAAAATGCAGACAAACCTTTTTTCCAAGCCATAACATATATCTTAGGGAGTCCAACAATGAATACAATTCTTCCCAGCAGTAACCTCCCAAACCTGGTCTTTACTTAGGATTTCTGATCTTCCAGCTCTGACCAGAATCTACATACAGAACAGCCTAAGGTGTTCCACATCTCTGAACCTTTCCTAACTCTTCTCACAAACCATTCGCCCAAGCCATATGGTTAGGAATAGCCATGGCAACAACTCCATTTCTATGGTAACAAATTCTGTTATAGTTATTTTCGAGAGAATTACCTAACAACCAAAGTTAAATGAGGGGAGATTTATTTATCTACTAGTTTGTAGAAGTTTTAGTCCATAATCAGCTGGCTCCGAGAGCATGTGGTATGGCAGGGCAACAGTTCATGGTGGCAGAAGACAGCACAAGTGAGAGGAGAGGAGCAAGAGCAAAGGGGGCCAAAGATTTAGCTCAGTGGCATAAGTGCCTGCCTGGCAAATACGAGGTCTTGAATTCGATCCCCAGGAAAAAAAAAAAGAGTGAGAAAGAGAAAATGGGGTGACAAAACTTTTTCTGCCCCTTTTATCTTATCCATACTTGGATTAAGATGGTGCCAATCCAATCAGTAACTGATCCAACAATCACTCAGCTTTACTCTCAGCACCCTCAATCCCAGCACTGCAATATGAATCAGTCACAAAGTCTAGGTTCAGTTACTTCTGAAAAGCTCACTCCTGAGAGCCTCAGGAGACATCCAGACGCAAACCATAACACTTGGGAAAAAATAGGAAACAGATTTCAGTTATCTATATCTGACTCTATCATACAAAGTGATTATCTATGAGATCTTTCCTGATTGTTAGTAGCCCTAGAAGTCAAGGAAGCAGCAAAAGATTACCTTTCAAACATCAGATGTTAAACAACAAGATTTAGAGCTTGAGAGGACCCAAGAGTGGAGGTGGTGAATGATTTTTGCCATTTTTTTTTTCCTTTTGTTGGTACCAGGGATCAGACTCAACCTCGTGCATGCCAGGCAGGTGCTTAAGCCACTGAGCTAAATTCCCAGCCTCTTTTGCCATAGTTTGTAAGAAGAATGAAACATGTATTTTTGTGGTGAATATTTTGAGAAACAAAAGGCTACAGAAAATTTCATTAACATCTTGTCTGATGAAAATGACCAGAAATCAGTCACTGTGCCATCCCATTGATTTTGCAGTGTTCGAATTTGGTAATGAGGACCTTATTGTCCTGGTATGTGCAAGGACATTCTGTTCTGTGATTACCAGCACACTGGAATTTCTACCTCCAACAGAATCTACCTATAAATATCTAAAGTTCCCAAAGCATTGCATCCTTTATTATTTTAATAATTTGTAAGTTATCTTTGTTCAGTTAATTTTCCTTTAACAAGAATTATAAATTCTCTCTTTGTCTCATTATCTGTATTAATTGACTAAGTTTATATTTTCAAAATTTTTTGTTATTACACATTGCACCAAAGATTCATATTAAGTAGAAAAAAGAAAGTTCAATGGGAGTGAATTATTTAGCTTGTTTACCTTAAAATATATTTACTTGCATTATATTATTTAACAACTTCCTTAAAGTGATATATTTGTTGTTTTTAGTTTTAAAATGATAAAATTGAGGTTAAAGAATTAAATGGATTTGTTTTAAACATAAGTATCAGAATTAGAACTAACGCTTAGACCTGTTTGTTGACCTTTTTGACTGTAAATCATAAGCTCATGATATCATACTAAAGTCATTTTCAGGTGCAGCTAAATCAATTCTAAATGTAATAATTATGTAGAAAGAATAGTGGGAACAGAACAGATGTCAGTATCTCTATTTAGATGGCATAAAAGAGATACTCTCTTCTGCTCTCTAGTAAAAAGAGCAAAACCCAAAATATTCAATTCTAAAAGCGCAAATGTCTTAAGACCCACTGAAAACCATAGCTGAAAGATACTGTGAAAGTGATAGCTAAATATAAATTCTTCAATGGATAAAATTATTTTTCTTGTATATCAAAAATCTTTTGAAACACTTTATATGTATTCAAGGTCTATATTGTCTTTCATTTGTAGCTTCCACTTTTTATCTGGGATGTGACATCAAATTTTCTCTCCCTTTACTTATATTCACAGTATTCAACAAAGCCTATTTAGCTAGCAAGATAAAGATATGCTGTTACTCTTGGAAGATAAATTACCATCAAACAAAGATGTTTATTTATAGTATCGTATAATCAGTAAATTCATCTTTTACTTCTATATCCTACTTATCATAGGACATTTTTTTTGAACTTACAGACACATATCTTATCTGTCAGTGTAGATACATATGGTTTGTTTTCCAGGGAAACCTTAGGGAATTATGAACACTTTAGGTAACAGTGATCACCCCATTAGGAGTTTCAAAAGATCAGCAGAGCTCCTGAAGTGATTTCAGGGCTGTTGCTATGGGTTGAACTCTATTGTGAGATACTACAAGGACACTTTCCTTCTGGTGGGACAGCCAGGAATTGTGAGCACATGAATGAGAACTCTGCTGTTTCTAATCCATTATGAAAGTCAAGCAGCTAAAAAAAAGTCTTTGAGCATGAGGCTCTGAGGAATGATCAAAACGATTTCATTTGAAAACCTAACTTTAAGAAGTCATAATTCAGCAGATGACAATTGAACATAATTACCTTTGTATCTTGAGGATTTGGATGATGTTTTAGCCATCGTAATATAGCCTGGTTTGATGAAAATGCACTGGATGGGCAAGCAAAATGCTGAACAAATGGAAGAATTCCAGAATGTTAAATTTTATTTTAGACAGATTCATATTACATATTTCACTTATAATTTTCATAGCTATATGTATGCGAAGTTCCAAAATGTCAGTGAGTTGAAGAAACAGAAAGGTCATGTTTGAGGATCTAGGACTGAATACAAGGGAAGACAACCTGAAGAAATGACCTTAAAGAATATTTCTGCTTGGGGAAGGGGATCTAGCTCAGCGGCATAAACGCCTGCCTTGCAAGCGTGTGGTCATGAGTTCGATCGCCAGTACAAAAAAAAAGAATATTTCTGCTTAACTGAGTATTGCTAGGGACAGGTTTGCTCTTGTCGTAGAATGCTTATTTCTAAAGTGTTCTTGATAAATTATTGCATGTTGGAGTTATAAACTGAGGCTAGGGCTTGGAAGCCTAATTGCTCTTGATGTCATGGCACTCACAGGGCGGGATGAGGTATGTTGAAGACAATACAGCGAGGCTAGTTCCCAGGTGTGGGGATGAATCTTAACATGTTTTCCTCTTGTGATAGTAGACCTGCCCATTCCACTACTACTTCACACTGTTCCAGGAAGAGTACCCTCCTTTCTTCATGCACTTTTGACTGGAAAAAATAAAAAGTGGGTCATCCAAAGAGGTCTTCATTTTTGTCCATCCTGAGGCACTGAAGTCCCTTTTATGAATTACCAAATTTGTTTCTGTTTTTTCTTCATTCTTCACCATACCTTTCTTACAGGGAGTTGGGGATCTTGGCCAGGTACCCAGCAATGGTGCCTGTAGTTAATAGATGCTGTAGAATCAATATTTGATCCATGAAGAATTTAGCTCCCTTATATTGTGCCAACATGAGCATTTTCTCTTCTACTCCATTCTTTGTTCTTTAGATATTTTTAAGCATGAGGAGAGAAAAGTACTGGTATTGTGATCTGAGCGTTTTAGCATCTTACTCTTTCATATGTTGAAATTTTAAACCGAATGATGGAGTTAGGTGACGGGGCATTTTAGGAGGTGATCAGGAGGTAATTGTCAGAGTTCTCATGCATGGGATTAAGTTCTTATAGAGTAGGCCTCAGAGATCTCATTTGCCCTTCCTGCTATGTGGGGTAAGTAAAAATTAGTAGTCTAAAAATTGGATACAGGCACTCACTATAACCTGATCATGGTATCACCTGATCTTGGAAACTTAAGCCACAAGAACAAAAAGAAATAAATTTATGTGGTTTATGTGGTCCTTTGTTGTATAGTACCCTTAATGGAACCAGACAACTGGAATGAATTTGTAAACAATTTGAGTGTGTGTGTGTGTGTATATATATATATATATATATATGTACATAATTTCATTACCTTTAAACAGTATCTTCTCTTCTTACTCCTCAGTACCTTCAAACACAGACTTGATCTTCTTCATGCAGTTTTGTGAATTGTGTGGTATCATCGAGTAGAGAAGCTAGTGAGGAATGTTACAGCGGCCTAGAGTTCTGTGGTTATTGTTGTTGTTCTTGGTACCAGGAATCTAACCCATGACCTCACACTAGCTGGGCAGGCCATGTGCCACAGATCTATATCCCCAGCCCTCAGAAACCTAGAGTTTGCAGGACATGGAATTTTACTGTCAAATTTTATTGAAAAATCCATAACTCAGCTATTTAACTGATACAATTCTTTTTTCATCAACAACAATTTAGCAGTCATTCCACATGATCTTGTTGGAATTAACTTTATTCCCTTCATATTTTATATATGTTTAGGGCAAAAGAAAAGAAATGAATTTGCTTTCCATATATAAATAATTCTTTCAATAACAGATGTTCAAGACAACTTTGTTTTTATTTTAAGAGTAGAACTCAAATTGCTAATGCAAACTATGGGGAGATATAAATAGTATTCTGATTTTAATTAAAGAACCAAGAACCCAAACCAAGGCAATCTGCTGAATTCTACAAGAGTATCATTTCCAGACGCAGCAAGGTAACCCTGTGTTAAAGCAAAACTCAAGATGAGATTCCACAGAAAGATATCCCTTGACACTTCGGCCCCAAAACTTGTGAATCTGTGCGGGTTATGGTGTGCATGTATATTTGTGTGCATACACACAGATACACGTTTGAGGGCCAGAGAGTCAAGAATAAGTAAGAGAAGGCAGCATAATTTTCTAGGTAGGCATGTGAACTCTGGAACCAGCTTAAATTGGTTTAAAATTACAAATTGACCCCTTACTAATTATCTGACTGAGTAAAATGACACAAAATAATAACTTCTTCTGAGCATGATGCCAGCATCAAACAAATTAATACACAGAAAATACATGAAACAGTGCCTTGATCATAGTTAGCATGCATAAACATTAGCTGCTGTCATGATGCACTAAATGCAGGAGTAAGGCTCATCTCAGCTTTTTTAAATGACAGGGTACATTCAGCTGCAATTTAAAGTGTGAATTATGATAAATGGTGAGGACCTAGGCATTAAAACATAAGAGTTATAAAAATGAGAATTTCTGTAAACTACTGAAAAGAACTGTCAATGTGTGGTCAGGCTATCTAAGTGGGCTAGACCATTTGCCCCAGTTCCTCAAAACCTCCACCTATTTGAGTTTCCACATCACTAGATGGCAGTGTAAAATTCCCAATATTATCTAAATAAATTAATACCCTCAGGTATCCAAATCGAATGTTGCAAAAGGAAGGAAAATCTGGATGATCACATGAGAAATGCTCAGAATTTTCTATCAATAATGTACCTAAATGATTGATGGGAAATCCACTCAGAGAGAAAAAATAATGTATATGTAAGTAAAAATATACAATATACAGTATATATTTGTAACTTTTAAGTGTACATTTATATGATATGCATATTAGGGAATGTAAATGGGATTATGAAGAATGATTTTGTTTGCTTTCATTATTGAACTTGTGATTTACTATGTTTAGATAGTAAAATTCCATCAGCATTATACATGACTTATGAATTCAAAATAACTATTTGGTGGTAGTATTTGAAATCTGTGTGTGGGCCAGTGCTGATGAATGGGGTTTATAAAAGAATAATGGCAGGCCTTGCCCATTTTCCACAAGCAACATTTTGAATTACTCATACAAATTAGGCTCTGGCAAACACTGTGATGAAGCCGAAGGAGAATAAGGGATCGCCACCAAAGCTCACAGGACTTGGAGAGAATATACTGTATCATCAAGTTCACATTGACTACATATTGAGAAAGAGTGATTTCCAGGATTTGGTTTGGATATTTATGTACTCGAATATGGCCATATCACTAAGACAGTGCTGCACCATGTGCTCAGCTACAGGACTCTAGACTTAGCAAACAGTTATTTCTATAATACTAGATTTTGTTTGTGAGAGAGATTTCATTTGCTCGCTACTGATTATTTTTCCTATGTTTTTAGTTCAAACTGGGCAGCATGGTTATAGGGACCAGGAACTGCTATGGCCCATCTCGACAGGCATATGAATAGCAGAGAAGAATCCCAACATCGTGTTTAGTTCTTCAAATGACATGGCATCATCACTCTTCACCTTCAGCCATCAGAGTGAAGTGAAACATTAGCTTCTTGGATTTTAGAGTCACTTTATTCTTTTCCTGCATGTCTAAGTAACGATGGGAAATAATAATACTGTGAAAATATAGGGAATTATTATAACCAGTCCTTTCAGAATGGAAGATATCCTATCATTATGCTTTTCTCTTTTTGTTCTCATAATAACTGGAAACGAGTGTATAATAGACACCCCTCCACTGAGAATTTTCTGATGTTGTGTTTTTTTTTTATTAGACTAAATAATGGGTTTAGGGAGGAAGGCCACAAAGAACATGGCATTTTCTTTACATAGTATCACTTGTTGTGTTAACCTGGACCACATGTCTGAAATGGTTTGTCACGTTTCTCAGTTTTAAAGTAATATCCCTACCCCATCTTCTGGAGGGTAGTCTATCAGTTATTGACATAAATTAATTGGAAAATATTTTGCATGGGAGATTTGTCTATTTTTTATTTATTCATTCTCTTATTCTTTCAGTCATTCATACATTGATAACAATGTAGATACATAAATATTTACCTTATATCTTGTGTTATAGTCAAACATTATTTTTTTTCCTCAAGTTGTGCCAACCTTGATTATTGGAGATTCTTCGTTGGCTCCATTACTCTGAACAAAATCAAAATCTCAAAAGCAAAAAGAAGATCATCAAAGAAACTGTCACAACCAAGAGAAGACTATATAGACAAGTTTACTAAATGTAATTGTGGTACCCTGGGTGAAATCTTGGAATATGGAGGAAGATATTAGATTAAAAACCAGGAAACATGAAAAAAGTATAATCTTTAGTTAATAATAGTGTATCAATAATTGTTCACTAATTGTAACAAATGCTCCATACAATTGTAAGTTGTTCATAATAAAAGATATTAGGTGTAGTATGTATGGGGACTCTTTCTATTATCTTTGTGATCTTTTTGTAAGTCCAAATGTATTCTAGAATGAAAAGCAAAGGAAACTCTAACGGCCATAACTTCATTTAGTAGAATTTTAAAGGAGATAAGGATCTGATTGGAGGAGTATCCCTGACTGCCACAAACCTTAGGAAACAGCCTGTTTCTCACTATGAACTGAAATATTCAATGTTTTCTATTGTAAGTTGATTTTCAAGTCTCCTAAAGAACTTTTTTTGCTTATTGCAAACTGAACTCAATAATAGTGACCCAAAATTTCTCATCTGCATACATGTGTCTGACAAGATAAATAAGTGTCACTTTGCACAAATAAACTCTATCAAAAGGCCTGTTGCCACTTGTTTAAGGAGGACAGTGTCCTTTCCTAGCTCTCAAAGTGGAGGGTGGAGTCATCTTGCACATCTCCAGCTTATCTGTGTTTCCATTTCAAGATTATTAGAGCTATTCTCAAATTCACCTTCATAGGCACTTAAATATTTGCTGGATGAAGATCAGCCAATAGACAGGGAACATTATCTCTCCAGGAAGTGATGACTCTGCTTAACCAACTTCAAATTGCAATGACCTTTCTGATAGCCAGGTCACATCCTGCAGTGATACTCAATTAGGCTGCCCAGTTAACCCTAAGGGTTTTTAAGCACTGGAGATTAGCAAGAGTTTTTTTCTGTCTTACTAAATGTCTGTGTTTCTGATCTGTGTCGTGATCTCTATTTCTTAGTCCATTTATTTCTAGATTTACAGTTTTATCTTTCAACATTCTTTTGTGTGTGTGTGTGTGTGTTACAGGCAATCCTAAATTTATGTTAGGAAAGAATAAATCATTTACTGCTTAAAAATGCTAAAATATGCATTTGAGAGCAGGAACAGCTATGGTACAATATTAAAACAAATGATAAAATAATGCTCACTTTTTTTTCAGTATTTCAACTTAATTTTGAAAATCAGGATAGATATGGTACAGGAAAACCTTTCCAAGGTACTTGTTTCACCAGGGTGAAGTCCTGCTGGAAGGGAAATTCATATCAAGTATACTAAAGCAGCAACAAAATTAAGGCATCTACCAGGGTTTACTGGTAAATCATTAATGGCTCATCTACAGAAAATACAGTACTTATATCTTCACTAAAGTAAGCATGTTAATTTGCTTTCTTGTTTGTTTTTAACGTTAAAACCATCACTATCATGAAACAAAACAAAACAAAACCCTGAGTTACCAATATATCAGGATGCTATTCTGAGCAGCTTACAAATATAATTGCTTGCAGTTGCTGATAACTCTTGCAGTCAATACTGCTGAAAGTATACAATGTGATGGTCATATCCAGGTAAAGTTACTGGATGATTAGAATTTTCTTATTCATCTGTCTTCTTCCCAATGCACTCAGAATACTGCCCTGTTTGAAGATGCTTGATAAATGTTTACCACAAAAAAATTACAAATTATACTACACTAGAAAAGTATAAATAGGAAAATATATATATCATGCTAAATCCCTTAATACTTCAAATTCACAGCATGTCAACAAAAAGTAAAAATCAAAACTTCTACAGATGTATTTGGACTTCTCTTTAAATTCCTTCCTAAATGAGTACTTATAAGTTTAACATTAGTCACATTCCTGGCAAAAGGAGGAACATTGTGATGGAAAATTACAGAAGTCTAGTCTAGCATTCATCTTGGTATTATCATTTGGCTGTAGAAGCCCCAGGGAAAGATATGAAAAGTTTCAGTTTCATTTTCTTCACTTGGGGGAAAGGGTAAAAATAAGTACTAACTTTCCTTTTTTTAAAATTTCTCCCTTTATTCCTTCCTTCTTTCCTTCCTTGCTTCCTTCTTTTCTTTTTTCTCTTTCTTTCAAAAATTTTATACCCTAAAATAAAGCAAAAATAATATGGCTAATTCTTCACTCTAATTTGATTAGTTTCTATCATTAGCACCATATTAATTACAGAGGGGCAACTTTCAAAAGAAGTGTAACAGTGACGTACCTTGGTGTTCCAGAATTTGATCCTTGGAGAGAAGAGGACATAAGCCATTTTAGGTAGTATGTCTGGTATTTTCAAACTAGGATCTTGTGAAAAGCATGGCACTTACTCTTGGCAACCTGGACCACACATTAAATAGGTCTTTTTTTTCTACTGAGAAGGACCATCTCATTCTCAGATTATTATGGAATTGAAGATTTCCTTACCAAGCAGGTCTCTGCCAACTGAGCCTGCACCCCAACGTGTCCCAGCTCAAGGTTGTTGATATCATCACTTGTAAATATTTGACGTTAAAAATGCAGTCTGCCTGGGACCAAATAGTCTACATATCTCTTAATAAGATTATTGTTTTGCATGATATGCATAAAAAGGGATACTTCCAGGTTTCTCTATTGCAACAAACCCACAGTATGGAATGTATACTTCCTGACCTGGTATACCAATCCACAGGGACACTGGGAGAATGGATGACTTTCAATATTTGTCCTTGTTGACCTTGGCCTTGTGAATGTGTCTTTTTCTCGATAATGCTTGTTATTTAGTGTATACCCTTTCTTTCACTAGTGGATCTTTTAAGGGATCACCTGGCACAATTTATATCACAGTAATAGAATGCTGGCTTTGAGTTCAAAATCTGTTTCTTACCATTTTCTGCTCATTGATGAGCTGTATAAACTTTTTGAGACTTAGTTTCCAAGAATAAAGATGTACTGCTTACATGTATCAGCTCCCTATGATGAATGTAATCATCATGTACTGTAAATATGTACTAGTAAACAGAAAAAAATTAAAATAAAAACATAAAATAATTAATAGGATGCTTGAAGACATTAACAAATGCAGCGAGTTATATAACCATCTCAATTTGACTTGGATATTAAATAAAATGACTGTAAATCGCAGGTCTTGAAACTAAGTATGAACATAACTTTTTACTTTGTGTTCAATGTTTCTCCTGCCATATTCACCCTTTAGTTCTAAAACCAAGACAAAAAATGTGAGAAAAATGGTGAGAGTATTGAAGAAGATTGATATACAAGGAATCAAACTTGGAAAAAGCCTGGCTTTGCAACAAGGGTGGGAGATGTCTGAGAAACTTTGCTTTTCTTAGTTAATGTGGATATGGCCACCACCTTTCAGCCTGAGTGGAGGGCAGCTGCAGTTAGCTTTTCTTTTTCTCTTTATTTACCTTTGTGTAAAGATAGGTTTGATAATTTGTTTTCATCTGCAGATACTTGTGAGATTTGCCTGGTATTCTAGGTACAAACCAACAGTGGCACTGTCAAGCAGTACAGTCCTGGTGAGAAGCATCGCTTTTCCATCTTAGAAATGTTCTTGTGAACTAAGTGGTTGCATTTCCCAAAGACAGAAACTATGCTGTCCAGAGGTTATCATGAAGGGCTTTGCATTTATGGCCATCTGATTTATACTGGGCAATGGCAACAATATCTTAATAGTCTCTCTGGAATTCAACTTGGGAAGACATATCTTTTTAAATAGGTACAATTGCTTTCACACTGTCAGATCAAAAGAGAAACAGTTTACAATAGTAGCATTTTAATAGGACATAAACAAAGTACTATATATAATAGAACAGTTACAGTGATTCACCCATTGTTATTATAATGATAGTGTTTTCTATACTTACACAAATAAAGCAGTTCCAAACTTCTCCTGCTTTTCCAAGTCAAGCTGATCTCTTGACTTGTGATGGTCATTTGTAAATGACATGTGTGGAGTTAGAAGTTAGGCAGAACAAACCAAATACCAGGTCAAAAGGCAAGAAGCTCCATTATTATTGGTATTTATACTTAAGTTGCACAGATTCTGCACAGATTTTTAAATTTTATTAACTCTGATTCTGCATACCATAATCCACAAATAACAAATTCACAGTAAGTCCTTCTGTCTCAGGGCATTTGTAGGATGAGTGCAGCAGGACACTGAAAAATGCTTCCTAAATGACAGTGAACAAGTCATTGCTGATTCATATTGGAGAGAAATGAACTATATGTTCCCCTTGAGATCAGGTCTTATATGAAGGAAGGTCACTGTTACAATTTCTTTTAAATTTACATGAACCTTGTACTTTATAAAATACTTTCACATACTATATACAGAGGTGTAGAACTGTGGAGGACCACCTGGATGACACTCCTTGAATAAAGAACAGTTACCTCCACTTAGGCTAAATCTAGCCCTATCTCCATGGACTGATGTGTACAGAGTTGGGTAAGCTATTTCCTTTTCCCTTCAACTGGCTCTAAGAAGTGTAAGCAGAGCTAGCTGAGCTGCTGAGATCTAATCTTTGAAGCCAGGCGACAGTTCCCATTTGACAGTGTCTCCCTAACTGTGGTTGAACCTGGCAGGATGGCAGAGTCGCCCTGCCAGGGCTACGGGGTTTGAGCCTTGAGATAAGATGCAATGACTTCCCAGGGCAGAGAAGCTTGTACAGCAGAAACTGACGCACCAGCCTGCAAGACATTAAACACTATCCCAATTGTGTTATGTAGACTGACCTTTCTGTGTATCTTTCTCTCCGCATATTGCAGAAGTGCTTTCTCCCCTCCTAACTAGCTCAGCTCACAGTACCCACATATCTCCCACCATTCTCAGTCACTCATCTTCAAGCTGCCCCTTCTTCACAAATTAATAGAATTTGAGTTAGCCTTGGGTGGAGGCCTTTGTTCCATGAATCTTCATCTGAGCCAGACTCAGGATCCCTTGGCTCCCCATAGTTATACATATATGTTAGTGTCTGTGTTTACCACAAGCTGCACTAGAAATGGTAGATTGAGATTAATTTGCTAGAATTCCAATAATGTTTCCATTTAGTGTTTAGTTGTTTCCATTTGGAAACAATTCCATAATTGCTTCCAGTCTCCAAATATAAACTTCATGGACTGCAATGATGATGATGAGGATGGATAAAAGGGATCTCTTTATAGGTCCATGGACTGCTGGCATCATGTACACTTGATAGGATTTTGAAAGCCTCTTCAGCCTTAGATTTCTCATCCATTTGCTGTCTCATTGTATGTGGTCCAATTCACTATGACAAAGAGGGAAACATGTTAAATTTGGAATCTGATGTCAAGTATGTACACATCATCTTTGCTATTTGCCTGTTATAATTTACCTGTTGAAAAAAATCACTTAATCTCTAAAGCAGTTTCTTATTTTAAAAGTAGAGTTATTTGTGCCTAATACTAAGATCTCTTTTAATTCCAGAATTCTAAAATCGCACAATCTATTTTAAGAACTCCTAAGAGGTAAGTATGCATTACTAACTACATTTCTCTTTGTAAACTAGGACTAAAATAGTCAAATAACAGAATTATTTCAGGATACAGGCTCAAGAGCAGAATCAGTTATTATGGAGAATTTTCAAATCAGAAGTACATCCAGAATTCAGAGTTCAAAATTGGCCTAAACTGGAATTCAGAAGTGTTTGAGACCAGCAGACAGCTAGGAGAGGGGTCTCCCACCACTAGTTCTGCCTAAAATTTCACACCAAATCTGCATATGAAATGCCCTGGCAAGCTCTATAATAAGTGATCACAGGAATAACTCTATAAATACTTAGTATCTATCACCCAATCAATTCAAAAGTAAGGCCCCTATATGGGGCCGGAAGCACCAGTACAGACTTTGTTCACCTAACTCTCAGACTTTGTAAATCTCAGAATAGTCTTATGGTAAGAAATACAATATTTATAGGGGAAGAGAAGGTTGATCCTATTTTCTTTTTTTAATTGTTGTATTTCTTCATAGTGGCAAACACCGAAGATCTATAAATAATCAGATCAAGTTAATGATAGTAGAAAATTGGTAGAACAGAGTAGGAAGAAAGCAATCTAAGTATTGAGGATGTTAATTTGAGTATGAAGCAAATGTTTATAAGAATGAGAAAATCATATGATTGTTTTTACCTATTTCTGTGAACAAGTGCTATTGGCATTTTGACAGGGATAATAATGTGTCTATAGTTCATTTGGAGTAGTATTAAAATTTTAACAATATTGATTCTTCTAATCCATGAGCATGTAATACTTTTACATGTATCTGTGTCTTTAATTTCTTTCAGCAATGTTCTTTAGATTTTTCAGCATACAGTGTAGTTTTAAGTGTATCGGTTTATTCATATTCTCTTTGCTACTATTATGTATTAGATTGTTTCCTTAATTTCTTTTTCATATGGCTTGTTGATAGTGGATAGAAGTACAATTGATTTTTGTGTGTTGATTTTGTAACTGAACTGAACTTATTTATTAGTTTTAACAGGCTTTTTGTGTGTGAAGGAAATTATTTGTAAAGAAAAGCTTTTGTAGAATTAAGTACTAGTGGCACATAATGATTAAAAGCATTAATGGAAGTGTCATGCTTTAACCATAAAACTAGCCTTACAAAGAGTGGTCAGCATTTAACACAATTTGAGGCCTTGATCTAGGAAATCAAGACTTTTTCTGGTATCCACCAATAACTTCCTTACAGTTCTTATTCTAGTGAATATCAAAAACATAAAAAAATGATGTCTGAGTTCTAAGACAAGTAGATTGAAAGAAATAAAAATATTTCTTATTCCCAATGGCAACAGAGTATCAATGAAAACAGAACAGAAAATGTTCCCAATGTGTTAGACATAAATATGTCTTTCACAGAATGTTTTAAACAGTATTTCTGCAGAGAAGGCATCAATAGATTTCCTGTGTTACTTTATCAAAAAGACAATTTTTATCTTACTCTTTGATTTGTTTTGATGTTTAGTCATTTACCTTTTCCATAAAAATATTAGTATTTGGAAAAAATTTTAAACTTCTTCTCTGACTCATGGACTCATTTTGCATCAAATTAAAAGAAACTAAGGATTAAGAAATAACTGACACCCTAAACCCAGCTGTGTAATCTCAAAGTCAACATCTCTGGGGCAGGCTCTTTTACTTTGAATATGGATGCCCTTCATTCTAAATCCTTTTATCAGGAATCATACTATCTTTGCTTAATCCTGACAGTTTCTCAGAAAAAATATAAAATCTGCCCTGATCCATAGTTGAGAATTATTGGAACTAGAGAATAGAGTAAAACTGACTCAATGACAAAACAAGTCATCATATTTGTGGTGTAAGGATTTAGAGCACATTAGTTAATAAGCCGACAAGGAGATCAAAAATAGATCTAAAGAGCTCATAGCAACAGTAGGTCTTAGAATAGTGGGAGATGAATCAGTTGGGAAATGAGGTAGATCAAGAAGTATCCAGGGAGAGAGTCTCTGCTATATGACTAGAGGCTTTTAGAGAGTGATTCCTCAGTATGTAGCCTTGTGTGCTGTCAGCAATAATTCCTAGAAACAGTACTAACTCAAATCCTGCATGCATGGCTTTGGGTGTGGGCTCTGAACACCGTTTGTGTGACTAACATAACATTATACTATGAAAAACTAATGTCACTCAAAAATTTTTGTTGTCTTAATTATAGTCTTCATATGTCATGCAAAGTTAAAAATAATGTAGCTGTCACCATCAAAATGTATTATTAAAAGAATTCCTCTATAAATGGCACTTCAGTGTATGTTTTACTAAAGATAAACTTAAAGGCTAAACATTGAAAGTGGATGTCTGCATTCTATCTCACAGCAGGTGAATTTGCTAAGATCTTAAGTGTTTTGGGGGCAGAAATATATGTCTTTAAGAAGAATCAAATCCTCTGTTGAGCACTCGTAGACCTACATAGTGAGTGGAGTTTCATAGATTGGTTATGGCATTTTTGGCATGGAATTTTTAGCTTCTAATAAAGTGCTTCATCCTGTGAGAGTCTTGAAATAACTTTGTCTTTTCTTTCAAAATGATAGGTATTAAATAAATAGATTAAAATCAAGAAAAATAAGTTATAATGTTAGGAATTTTAAATTGTTCATTAGTTAGATATAACTTTGAATAACTGTCACAGTAAGGTATATAAATGTCTTCTGAAGAGAAAAACATCATAATTTTTTTTATTTTATAGAAAATATAACAAAACAAGACAGAACAAAGCAAATCAGAACAGAACAATGCAAGCAACACAGGACTTCAGAATAAGACAATAAAAATCAACAGTGGCTACCATAATGTCTCTTGTTTACTTTGAAATAGTTGTCCATACCATCACACACAATAATATCAAACATAACAAAATAGTATAAAATCAATCAAAAGAAGGAAAGCATTACAGGACTTCAAAACCAGATTATAGGAAATGAACAATTGTTACTATAATGTCTCATTTTCTTCAAAACAGTTGACCATACTATCAGACATAATAAAATCAAATAAAACATGACAAAATAAAACTAATAAAAGCAAAAGATTAAAAGCATTCTAGGATTTCAAAACAATCTGATGGAAAATCAACAATGGCTACCATAGTGTCTCGTTTTCTTCAAAATAGCTGTTCATACCATCACACATAATAAATTAAACAAAACAAAACAGAATAAAATCAATTTTAAAAATGAATAAAAGCATTATAGGACTTGAAACAAGATAATAGGAGAACAACTATGATTACCACAATACATCCCATTATGTTCAAAATAGTTGTGCATACCATCAGACAGTAAAATCTAACAAGATAGCACAAAACCAAACCCAACAGAATTGTGAAAATACAAGAGTTCAAGACAAGACAATAAGAAATTAACACTGGTTACCACCTTCCTACTGTCCCCCCCCCAATCACTTTTATAATATCAATTGTGCTTTTTGGATCCCACTAACTCCTTCTGTTTTTTATGCTAGTGTTCACCTGTATGAGTTCAAACTATTTCGCCCATGAACATGATCTCCAGTTGCATCCATTTACCTACAAGAGCCTCAAGATTATTCTACTTTATAGCTGAGTAGCTTTCCATTGTATGAAAATACCGTATCTCTCTTATCCATTCTGTGGTTGATGAGCAAATTACCCTTACCTTTTTTCTGATTTCCTGTTGCATGGAACAATTGTTTTCTCTCCTTTGATTTTCAGTCTATGAAATTCCTTTCCAGTTAAATGTGTTTCTTTTATACAGTTTATTGACGGAAGTTGTTTTTAGATTCACACTCTCTGTGCTTCTTTTTATTGCTGAATTATGACCATCTACATTAATGGTTACAACCAGCATACATTGGTTTGTCTCTGCCGTTCTATCC
Source organism: Hydrochoerus hydrochaeris (assembly GCA_004027455.1). Classification (NCBI taxonomy): domain Eukaryota; kingdom Metazoa; phylum Chordata; class Mammalia; order Rodentia; family Hydrochaeridae; genus Hydrochoerus; species Hydrochoerus hydrochaeris. Next base: position 458,333 of record PVLA01000561.1, read on the forward strand.
TCCTACTGTTGGCCCTCAACTTTCCCCCTTCATTCAGTTGCCTGTCCTGTTTGGTAATCCTCTTCTGCTGTTTTTCCTGGAACCATAATCATGTTTATCTGTCTCTAGAATATCTTTCAACATTCTCTGTAGGGTTGGTCTGGTGGTCATAAACTCTTTCAGTTGTTCTTTATCATGGAAGTATTTTATTTTTCCATCAGTTTTAAGGTAGTTTTGCAGGATATGTCAATCTGGGTTAGAAGTTGTTTTCTTTCAATATTTGAAACATTTCACTCCAAACTCTTCTTGACTTAATGGTTTGGTTTGAGATGTCTGCCATGATTCTTATTGATTTTGCTTTATAGGTGATCTATTTCTTTTCTCTAATAGCTTTTAATATTCTGTTCTTGTGCTGAATTAGTGGGATCTTGATTGTTATATGTCTAGCTGTAGGTTTACTTTGGTTATGTATGGCTATTTGGAGTCCTATATGCCTCACTCATCTGCATGCCAGATCCTTTTCCCATGTTTGGGATGTTTTTTGCTATTACTTCTGTAAATAGCCTTTTTATTTCATTTGTGTAGACCCTCCCTGCTTCATCACTGATACCTGTCACTCTTAAATTATATTTCTTTGAGTCATCTGATAGCTGTTGTATTGTTATTTCCTGGTTCCTTATTATTTTTTAGCAATCTTTCCTTTCACAATCACTATTGGCAATCTTGTCTTCAAGGTCTGAAAGTCTATCTTCAGTCTCTTCCAAATTGTTTTTTCTGCTTTTGATTTTCTTTTTTTTCTGGGTATCTCTTTGAATCTGTATCATGCATTGTAATTCCTTGTCATATTGTTCACTGAAGGTTGCCATCATTTTCCTATGCTTATTTTTAAAATCTATGTCTTCTTTAGATATGCTGAGCAATTCTTTCATTATGTTTATGATTATTTCTTTTACCTGAGACATTATTTCTGATTTGATTACTTTTATAGTCTCATGTAGTTGTTTCTTTACTTCAATTGCTATCCTCTCAGTATGTGACTTCCATTTTCTTCTATGACTATATCTCCCAGACTTGTTCTGTGTGGGTTGGAGGTCTGAGATTGCCTTTTGCTCCTTCATCTTGACACTCTCCTGGTTTCCTCCCATCAAGCTGTTTGTGGGGCCCCAGGCACTTTCCATGTTGGCTGCCCCTCCATGATGTAGGGGATTGGTTCAGGCACCTTTTTCCTTTGACCCTGGGTTTACAGGGAGGTAGCAGGAGGTTGGGCAGATTTCTCTAGACCTGTACATCTATGCTGGGGCTTCCCTAATGGCCAGGGTTACATGGTAGTGGGGCTGATTCTCTCAGCCTGTGTGTCTACACTGGTACTCCCATGATGATGTCAAGCACATAGGGATGTGTTTGTTTGATTCTCCCTGGGGATGATGGCTGCACAAAGGAAGCAAGGGCCTCCAATGGTTGCCTTCAGGTGCATGGGGCTTGCCTAAGTGCATGTCCCTCTACCTGCTGGCTGCCTACAGACAGCAAGCCTTTTGGTGGTGATGGCCAGCAGGAGAAGGCACTCATAAATATTTTTCAGTGTTTAAAGAATACTTTATTATGCTCTTTTTGTATAAATGACAATATTAATTGGTACTTTCAAATATTAATCCAAATAATTCATTTTTCAGTATTTATGTTAGCATATGCTATTTCTTATCATTAAAGGATAGGAATAAATACAAAGTAATTACTGGATAGTGAAAAATCCTACCAGTCAGAGACCTAGCTCACTCTTTCTTTCTTTTAGTGATTGCTGGTAGACTTCAGTTTTTTATGCTGACATTTTTGTGTCTATGAGATTTTTGTTATAGTGCCATTCACATCAAAATCCCAGTATGTAGTTTGTGCTAATCAATGTCATATTGTGAAAAGCAGAAGTCAGAATAATTGAACTGCTTAGAAGTTATAACTGAAGAAATATATTCCATCTTATATTATTTTGGAATTACTAATTTGGAGCTAAAATTATTTCTGACACTTAAAATCTGAGATTCTACATTACTTTATGATAAATTATAAATACTTTTAAATATTTTCAAAATCTGTTTTTTCCTCTTCAGAAATTTAATAGATTTTTTAACAGCTAATAAAATATAGATAATCAATAATAAAATTGTTTCTTCATACCTTGCTATTCTGGTCTATGGTTGATCAGTGCAGCCTTTAAATCTGTCTTACTGAGAAACATCTTCCTTTAGATCTTGTCAGCTATGTGGTTAAAGAACTATCATGAGGGTCCAGAAGAGGACAGTGCATTTTAGAGATAATAGAAATGAATGTCTCTATAGCACTCATTACACAACAGAAAGATCCATAATTCTCTCTGGCTAGCATTGGAGAAAAAGTTGGTTTTAGACATAGATTTATTTTGGAGTCCACTAGAAAACTCAAACCAGTAACTGTTTAGGAATAACCCTAAATAAATTCCATTTTAAAATACAAGTGAGGATGGGGGTCATTGAAAAAATGGCTTAAGAGGTTAAATTCATTTTTTGTTTTTGTTTTTGTATTGGGAATCAAATTTAGGACCAAGCGCTTGCCAGGCAGGTGCTTGTAAGTAGTTTAAATCTTTAAAACAGCAATATTTGGGTACTAGGGAGAGGGATTACAAATTCCAAGCCTGGAACTTCTAGGTTCTTCTAGGAAATTTAGCAGAATCTGTGTCAAAATAAACAAAAAAAGATACAAATAAAGGGCTGCAAATGTAGCTAGGTTCAATTCCCATTAACACACCACACACACACACACACACACACACACACACTCTCAAGGAATAGATCCTAAAAGAAATTTGTCCTGGCATTTATTGGAAAATTGTGGCCCCTCAAGGGCACTTTTAGTCATCCCAAAAGCATTCAGTTATATAGGACAAAAAACTTTTCAACTTGTTGATTGAGCTACAAAAATCATTCTGAAGTACTGTAAGTTTCCAGATTGCTGTTTCTACAGCCTTGTTTCCCTGCCTCAGTTCCTCTGGTGCACTTTACTCAGTCACCAGCCAAGTCTTCTTCTGAGAACTAACACAAGGGATAGTTTATCAGGCACAAGATGAAAATCTCATTAATGCTGTACTAATCCTAGCAGAACATTCTAGATTCTTCCCTTGTGAGGGATCTGGGAAACTGACTCTTAAAAGAAAGCATTCTATGTCACTCACCTCTATAATCAACCAAGATCAGGCCCTATTACGGAAGTTTCAGATCTGTCCTAGTCCACAAATTACACAATTTAAAACTGCATTGAGCCCTAAATAGGTGATGTCTGATCACCAAAGGATTTTCCTGTGTCTAATTATTTGAGGTTAATTTGTAATAAATGAAAAGTACTTCTTGAACGAATTCAGAAATTATGATGAGAAATCAGAGTTCTAATTTCTTTTAATCCTTTAAATGCCCTTCTCTGCTCTTTTTTTAAAGATCACAGACTGTACTATGATTCTAGTAACAGGATGCCTACTTACTGAGTGCCTACTATGTTCTGGGCACTCTGCTAGGCATTTTACTCTTACAGTAATGTCAAATTCATCCACACATTTTATATGGCAGGAAATGATAATAATAGAAAAAAGAGAAAATAAAGCTAAGCAGGAAAAATCTTTGATGACAATGACAATTAATGTTTGGGCATAATTACAGAGAAAGGCAGCTGGGTTAAAACCTGCCAATGTCACCTGCTTTAAAAGGCCAGAGAATGAACTTGCCAGTGGTAATGAGATGCAATCTTGACAAAAGAGTTTGCTATCTTCTGCTTTTCTCTGGCTAAACAATTTATAAACAGATGTACAAGTCTTGGTTTCTATGTGTAATTCTACATGAAGTTGTCCTAAGAATTTTCTGTAATACCAGAAGACAAAAAGAAATGACACGCAATAATATTCCCCTTTAATAAGTGAGGAACATATAACTGAGAAAAACTGAACTTGCACAAGGCCCAGCTTTGTATTGTAGGGAGTGTGAATCAGAATATAACTGTCCAGGCTTAGTTAATAAAATTTATTTAAATGGTTCCAATCAATACAGCCCTTCTCTTGCTGCTTTTTGTTTAGAAGCATGTGAATGTGTGGCTTTTCCTAGCTTTTAAGATACTTTATCAAATTTTTTTCTGGGTGCATTATCTCATTGTATTTACTACACCTCACCAGTTCTTTTACCCACTATTTATTGAGTGTGCAGCACCGTGCCAGATAAAGTATTTGTTCTCATAGGTCGTCCAACTGTATCTCTTTTTCCTCTTTCTGGTAACATTCCTGAAGACTGATTAGCAGGAAGGCCCAAATGAGATACCAGAGACAAACTCAGTTTCCCAGTCACACGGATTGCTGGGTAGCATGGATCGGTACAATAAAGCTTCCTGGATTCCCTTTAGCCCCGCATGGCTCTGCTTTTGCCCATCAGCAATCTGTCCATCAGCCCCACGTTAGGAGTAACAAGTGAAGAACATCTCTGATACTTTAACAGAGTTTTAAATATTTCTTGGGCAACTGAATTTTGAGAATTTTAAAACATTGTTTTTCTAATTTTTTATCTTTAGTACATTATAGTGTATGAGTTTTGCAATTGTCTGGTGCTCAAAATACTAACAACACAATGGAGGATAATCATAATCTATTTGTTCTATTTCCTGGGGTTGGCAAGAACTGGGAATGTTTAAACATTTATAAATTGGTATTATAAAATCAACACATGTTCAGATGAATAAGATAAATCTGATATGAGAATTTTATCACTTTCTTCAATACCCTTTATTATCCAAAATCACATTCTTTTTCCCACTATAATAAATACATTTTGCCTTTATACAAATGAGATTATATTTTAAATGTGTGTTTTTAGCCAAAGATGATTTGTCCACATTTGACAATATCTAGAGAGGTTTTTGTTATCTAAGCTGTAATGGTAGGTGATTTAATTGGCTTTTAGTGGGTAGAGACCAGGAGAGTTGCTAGTCACCATACAGTGCACATACCAGCTCCCCCACTTATAAGAATAGCCAGTTCCAGAAAGCAACTGAGTTGAGAAACTGCTGCATAAAGTGTTCTCACCAGTGTTTCCTCTAAAAGTACATGTACACAGATAGATTTTCTTCATTTTTAAGCCATTGCACAGGGTTTGCTTTTGCCACATGAATATTTCATAACTTTGGGAGAAGGTGCTGAGTACTGAAGCTAAAACCTTATGCATGCTAATGACATGCTATTCTATTGAAATATTTGATCATAATGATTCTAGTATTATTATTCTTGTTCATTGAGGTCAGTTGTTATTTTCATTATTGCATTATATTCATTTTACTGCCTTTAAATTTGTTCTTTTATATTGTGTGAATGTTTCTATTTAACAATTTAACTTTTATTTCTACAATATCCTAGAGTATTCTCTTTTTTCCCTAAAATATCCATTTCAGGTGATGTCTCTATGTGTTATTTCATGACATTCTAAAGATTTTAACAGGTAGTATTTCTGATGTCTTTGGTTGTAATTATTTTATAATACCTATTATAATTCTTTGACACATGAATTGTCTACAAATAATTTTTTACTATAGATGCATATTTTTCTTTTTTATTATTTATTTCTAATTTTATTATGCTGTTTAGAGAACACAATGTATATCATATTGATTTATGATGCTTTAATACTTGATGAACTAACAAATTAACTTTTATGAATGACCTATTCATGAGTCACAGTGTCAGATTTATCATCCTGCAGTCTCAACTAATGTCAACTCATACTAATAGAAATCACAAGTGCAACAATGGGCAGATGACAATTAGATGCATTGGCTCAAATGTATGTGGCGTCACCCAGAAACTGTAAGATTCAGGTTATTTGAAACACCTCCTACATGGGGCAGAAAAGGGTCTGGTTTGGTGGTGACACTCACCCCATGGGTTAGGCCTCTGTTCTTCAAGGAGTGATTCATGCTTTTAACCAATGTGAGTAATATGGTACTCTCTTCATCAATATGTAGATCTAAGAAGTTATATCGATATAGGACTGGCCTTGCATCCTTGGAGTAATATTGTTCACTTCTGCCTTATGTCTTCATACTATGCAAGATGTTCTAGTTCTAAGGGAGAAATGTTTCTAGCAGAAGATGAGGTAAATGTTGTGCTAAACCTAAAGCTAGACCTCCTGCCTATCATTTTAAAATTTTTACCACTTGAAAGAAGAGAAAAAGGAAAATACTATTATCCTGGCAGAGGTAATCATCCCACTCTACCAGATAAGGTTTTATTGCTCATAATTCAGAAAAGAAGACATATGCATGTGGCACAGATTTTCAGTCATGATTCCCTTCCAGTAATAATAATAAAATACCATTATGCCCTGACAAGAATGAGATACTTGTATCCTCTGATCGTAAGGCACTATCTGCATTTCCCAAAAGCCTGGAAACCCCCACAAGCATTAGTGCTGGTGAAGGTTTGGGGAATCTGGAATTGAAGGAGGACAGAAGAAAATACTTGTCACTTTTGGCCTTAGCATTTTCACTTTCCCACTGTATCTATTGCAAGCTTATTTTGAGAAATTGTAATTGAATGACATCTTGGAAGAAGCAGTGATAGGCTGGAGTAGATTTACTGTTGAGTCAAATGAATTAGAGTAGTTCAGAGTTTGGGCTATAACTCTCCTTTAGTGCTGAATCAACCCTCACTCTGTTTGAGTGCATTTAACTGTTTTCATCTGCGTCCCTGTGCCTGTCATACAGCAGTGAGAGGAATTAATGTTCCTAGTAGCAGTTCTCAATTACTTACTGGAGTAACATAAAGCCTGTTGCTTTGACTGATGCATTGTACATCAAGATGGGTAGTGACATACATTGTCACCTACTGCCTTTGTGGTGGATTCCTACACTGGCAGCAACATTCTACTCACAAAAATGATGGTGGGATGAGCTATCTTACATAGGTCTTTTTGTGAGCCCTCTGAGAATTTTCTTGAAATACATACAAAAGAGCAGAATCATTAGGGTTCATAAACTTCTACTGGCCAAACATTGCCACTGTGTACTAAGAAGAGCTTCACCAATATTCACCTTCTACAGTAGCACATGTATTCACATGGTTCCATCCCCCTGTCCACATCTGCCTTTGCCTAATATTATCACTTTTGCATATTATCAATTTTCATTTTTTAAATCTAACAAATACACAAAGTTTCATTGTTTTAGTTTCATTGTACAAAACAAGTCAAATCTATACAAATCTAAAGTAAAAACAGGAAATTTGGTGGCACAAGGAAACAAAAGCGTAACTCCAAAGCTGCCATTCCCAGCATGCACGCAGATGCTCACAACTGTATAGAAACGTGAAACATGGATGTGATGGAAAGAAAGCTTCTGTATAGAACTGAGTCCTGTAACCTAGTTCGAGTTTTTTTGGGAAATAGGATGTGAGATAAAAGTTCACGTACAAACAGTATAGCGAATACTTGTAGAGGAAAAAAAAAAAAAAAGGAAAATCGATGTAGTAATAGAAGGCAGGGGGTTCAGGGTGCACTGTTTAACCAGCTATTACAGTGAATGACTGGAGAGTAAAGTATTTAGGTAAATACATGCATTAGAATAATCCCACCCCAAAAGCCAGAGATCTGAGGAATAGCTTGACATGAATGAATAGGGGGAAAAAAAAGAGAACAAAATGACAACTGCACTTTGTGAAAGCCAATGACAATAATGTTCAAAGTCCTAACAGTTAAGATTAACCTAAACTTTGTCACCTAAAACACAAAAAGGAAGTAAATACTTTATGTATTTTTTAAAGATTTGCAGCAAACAGGTTTGACATGTCAGTTTAAATGCTGAAGGTACATATCATTCAACAGAGTTACAGTGCTGATGATAGGAGACCATGTGTATGAACTATTTAAATCATTGGTAGTACATTCTAAGCACTCTGTTGATAATATTATGGCTATTGTTTTAGCATGTTTTTAAGTAAAATAAAATTACAGAAATTGACTTACTTGTATAAATAGAACACATTTAAAATCTTTGTGTATTTTTATTTCTAATGGGTCATATCAACTTACTCCACCACCAACAATTTCTGAAAATATTTATTTTGCTACACTCTTGGAAAACTCAGAGATCTTCATTTTTTGCATTTTTTCACATAATTAGGGAATAAAGTATTATATTTTACCTTATTGATTTTAGGTTATAAATATTATTGATTATATTTACCTATTTGATTTTAGCTAAGTATATAGAACTTTTAATCTTTTACAGGATATTCTAAGACTAGAATATTAATAAAATTAATTCTAACCACTTTTAGACAGAAGAGATTTTAATTGGCTTTTGTATTTGGCTTATGACGTCTAATAAACTTAGCACAGAGCAGCCCTATGCACTATCTTACAGATCCTGCCATTATTCTCTTTATGGCCAGATGGGTTATTGTGTGATACAAATAACTATATCAGGGAGCTATTATTATTCCTTTACTTAAGTTCAGAAACATCACCTTGATTACAACTCAAAGCTCCTAGAAACAAAAGAAGTGCAGATACAGAATTAGCAAACATTTTATTGCCTTATAATATTGCTTTTACTTGAAAATGTTTTCATGGCATGTAAGATTCAACAGCAAAATTTGAATCCAAATGCCCAAATTCCATTCAGTGACATTAAAATATTTAAGCATTTATTATACTTTTGTTAGTCTAAAGTACCAGTTCCTTGGGATTTAGAAAATGTCAACCAATGTAGTCAAAGGAGCTCTTTACTAAACATTCATTTTGAGAAAATAAAAACACATGTAATCCTAGAGCAATTTATACAGGGGAGAAATCCTTATAGAGCTGAAATAAATCGCTTCCTGTCAAAATTGTATTTAGCTCATAAAGATTACATTTATTAAATATCTTCTAGAAAAGTTCCCTAGGAAGGACATGTTTTAGCTAGTGTGGTATTTATAGGGCAGTTGTCCCTTTTCTATACCATATATCCTCGATACACAGGACTCCTGCTAATTTCACAACGACAGCTAATTTCATCAATGGAGCAAGTCTGCAGGAATGAAGAGAGAAAGAAGAGCCAGACGCATGTCATTTCATCAATCTATTGCTGTAATGAAGGAACAGGAATGGTGGGTGATTTGACAGATATTAGAACAATACTTATTTTTCTGACCTGTTTTACTAACTTTGGACCAGGAAATTTAAGAAAACCATAGGCTTTCATGTTTTAATTTTCAGTATTAAAAATGTTACTGATTATTGTCTGCAAAATCTTTATATTAAATGTTTATGTACTCTAAAATTTAGGCTGTATTTAGGGAATTCATCTGTCCATGACCCAAAGCCCTACCTAAAAAATCAAGTTAAATATGTTAATAGTAAGGGCCTTTATATTTAAAAAATTTAGCTCATGAAACATCTTCCAATGAAGTTTTCATCTAGTACTCTCTTAATATATCTCAGATTATGCTCTGTGTGGAGCTTGGCTACATTAAAATGGAGGCCAATGTTTTGTTGAATCACTGGTACTGGTTTTATAAATATCCACAAGGCTTGAATGAAACAGTGATTTGAGGATGTGCTTTTCAATGTCAGTTCTCATCAATATATCTTTTGCATCATTTCTCATTGATATTGCCAGCTATATAAAGCAGAGAACACTTGCCCAATGACTCATCTTTTAGTGCTTCCTTGTTGGAACTATCACCATATAGCAAAGTCATAAATGCTAGCTTGTTTTTATTTCATTATTATAAAGTATATTCATATTAAAACATTCTCACTGTAAAATTCATAAAAATAGGCCAATTATTAACTCAACTTTAATTCAAGTTAACTCATTCATCAGTATTTAATTAATCTCAACCTTGAAAAGTTGTCAATATGTTATTGAAGATTCATATGAAAACATTTTCCTTTCTGTAGTGGATCAAACTAGATAATTAATTACTAGCCATGCGACACAGAAAGGAACAAATCCTGTAGATAATTGTTAAGAACGTATCATAGACAGACAAAGAAGAAAGGTAATACATTCCAAGTAATTCTGCTTTGTGAAGAATTATACTATAAAAACAACATATACCCATCAATAGAGAACTTCACATACCCATCAATCAAGTGTTAATAAATTAAACTCTGTCACATTCTTATAACAGTGTAAGTATGCATTCATTAAAAATAATAAGAAGTCCATATAGAAATATTTACTGATAAAATTGATATGAACTCAAGAATGGTCTTTAAAATGCTAAAATAAAAAATAGAAGTAGAAAAATAGATTTGAAAATTGACACATTGTCATTGATTATTGATGTTGGGTGGAGGCTATATATGACTTAGTTTTTCTATGTAATGCATTCAATTTTTTATTGTTAGTTTAAACTTTTGCTGAGAAATACTTTATTTTCTCATGTGGAAATGTCCATGTCATGTCATGTGGATTGTAAGAAGTGAGGATAACCATGATGGGAGGTAGGTGGAGACATAATCATTTTATATGTAAGAATTTGAATGAGGAAATTGACAAATGACTGAATAAATAAATGAGGAATTCTTATAAAAAGGTGTTTAGCTTGAACCATGAAAGGTGGATGCATTGTGTTTTAAAATGTGGATATTTTGTGCACCATTATTTACATGTGATAAAGGAATTGGGGCAGGAATGCCTGGACTACTGACATGTGCGTAGCATGTAGGGAAAAGCAGGGAGTCTGATGTTTGTGTGACATACAGAGTATGAAAGGCACGGTCGAAAACAGGAAGTTCCAGGCAGATGACACCAGATGACAAGGGGCTGTGTGCCACGTTGGAGAAGTGGACTTTTCTTGGTCATTGTAGGCTTTCAGCACAGGATTAAATGATCTAAATTGTGTTTTACAAAATGAATCTGGTGTGCTCATACCGGATTGGAATGAGGACAGCCTAGAAAGAGCAAAAACGGAATCACCTTATAAAGGTCAGAGGATTTAGTTACAAAGGCCTCCAAAAAGTTTCAAGAATTAAGGGAGCATTAATAGGAAAAATGTGAAGAAACTGAAAAACAAGGAAATGTTCTCACATACAGCGATAAATCTTTGTTGACTCTATATAACTGTATTTTAAAATATATTAATCTTATAGCTCATTCATGCTTCTGTAACAAAATGCTTGAGACTGGGAAATTTATACATCACAAAATTTATACTTTACAATTCTGTTGGCCAGGAAGTCTAAAATCAAGATGTCAGCATCTAGTGTCTGTTGAGTTTCTTGGTGTTGCATCTTCACACTGAAAAATGTGGAAAGACAAAAAGGGGCCAAGTTAGTCTTCACTAACATTTTTATAAGCTTACTAGACTCAGTCATCAAATCTCTGCATTCACAATGCAATCATCTCCTAAAGGCTTAGTCTTGTAAGACACTATCACTTTTGGATTTAGTTTCAACATGAGTTTTGAAGGACATTCACATCATAGTAATGAATATGAAGAGAAAAATCATAACCACAAAGATTAATTTTGTATGCAAGTAGAGGGATTATAAAGCCATCTTTTTGTATTTTTTCAACAGTGACCACAAGTTACTACATAATAAAAAAATGAAAGTTCACTCATTTTAATAGTATTTCGATCTTGAGAACAAAAACTATGTGCAAAGAGATAGCAAAAGTCAATCAGAAACACTTTGTTTATGGTTATAATGATTTATTTTAGTGAAATTCTTCAATCTCCATTTCTGAAATTACAGTGAATTTTCTATCCAGGAGTTTTCATCCACTACTTCCCCTGTCTGGTTACAATTTCATTGCCTATGGATCTATTTATATTACCTAGTACCCACATCATCAATGTTTGAGTCTTTAATGCTCTTATAGAAAGAAAATATTCATTATTTTCTACAGTTTCACCTCATAACTAGTGTTCTACAGAGATCCCATTTTCTACTTCCCTCACCAGGTAATTATGATTAAGACAACCAATAATAATTAAGAGATTGTTATGTGATGTGTATTTTAAATTTACATATATTAATCACGGGAACTCTCAAGATGACACCAAGGAATTCCTGTTATTCTCATTTTACTTAAGCAGAAGCTAATATTTAGGAAGTTTAGCTTGTCTGCAGGAATTCAACCAGGAAGATATATCACTCCATCCTTGATATGTTTTAAACTTTTCTAGAATGGTGTTGGCAATCTCTCTTCAAGAAGCCATAAGCAAAATAGCTCACAGGAACATGGATGGAACACAAGTTCTCTGAAAATTACAAACATGATTCCTTTTATATGATTTAAATAAATGAAACTATGGAAAGTTAGCTTACCAGAGTTCAGGTTCTAGGTCTTCTAATAAGTATACAAGAAAATTACAAGATTTAACTTGGGTATTTGAGTTCTTTTATGCAAAAATTAGTTAATATTTGGTTTATTTACATTATATTATTCTTTATAAAAATTAAGATAATTTCATAAATTATAAAGTTCTTTGAAAATTATCCAAATTTCCCTAAAAACAGTGTTACCCTTTGTCTTTCTGTTCCAAGTGTATTTTTAGGGGCATGTTTGCTTATAAGTGAAGGTTTTTGTTAAAGTCATAGTTCAGAATTTCTGTTCTCACTAAATAGGATTATATTTGTAAAATACTCCTAAGCCATGGTTGAAAAGAGAGATTATAGTATTAATGGTTTTACTTTGTGGAATGCTGTATTTCTGGTTGAATGCAATGGTTGAAATAGTAAGTCATACTAGAGAATTATAATATTTCTAGTAAAATTTTCCAGAGAAAATCAGAAATGATCACTCCTGATGTTATCAACCTATTACAAAAATCTGTATCTAGGTTATCATTTATTTAGTATTTAAAATAAACTTGTAAGTGCCTCATAACACAGAACCAGGAAAAAAATTATATTGTGCTTTAGCCAGAGCAAGGGAGAGGATCTCTGAGTGGACAGAATGGCATGTACAATGATTTGGATGCAAATCAGAGCTTAGTGTGTTTGGAGAACTGAAAGTAGATCTGGAGAATTAGAGTGGGATCAGTGGATTTACCCAAAATGACTCTCAAACATTGCAGAGGGAGGGGCAGATAGCCAGAGGCTTTTTATATTGAAACTTTATGCATTTTTCTCCTTAGGGAAATAAATTGTCAGAGGACTTTAAACATATAAAAATTTTTGCAGTTTTCAAAGATCACTCTTTGTTGTGTAGAAAATAGAGGGAATGAATAGTGTTAACTTTGTCCTCTTTTTTCTACAGTTCCATTTATTACTTTTAAAATTTACTTCCTTATAATGTAATTGCATAGGACAAAATTCACCTATATTAGACATCCACTTAACTGACCTACACCACTATACATAGCACCCCAAGCAATCGGCTATTTTTCATCACCCAAATTTCTATCCTGCCCACTTTCTGTCAGTCTCTTCTCCCTTCCCCAGCTTTTACATACACCAGTAGCCCAAGAAACCATTCACATGCCTTTTGTCACATTAATTACGGTTGGACTGTCATTTGAATGACAGTGCATTTTTCTGAATTAGAGTCATGCTAAGTACAATGATGTTGAGATGCATTGACACTGTTGTACATTATCACTAGTACATTCTCTTTTGTGATATGTTGTATTCTATTTTACCAGTATCTCAAAATTTGTTTTCTCTAATTATGTGTTTATAGACATTTGAGTTATTTTTCAGTTTCTGGTATTATAAATAATGCTATTATAAACATTTGTGTGTAAGTATGTGTATAGATACAAAATTTTGTTTTTCTTGCATAAGTATGAAAGCATGAAATGACTGAGTCTTACGGTGAGAGAATATTTAACTTTATAAATAACTGCAAAACAATTTTACAAAAAAGGTTGTTGAACTTTACATTCTCATCAGCAATATGAGTGTTTCAATTGTTTCATACTTTTACCAACACTGTGCATTATCAGTATCTCTAATTTTAGATGTTCCAATGGGTGTGTAAAGTATACTGATATTATGTTAAAGTTTTGATTCGCATTTCTCTGATGACTAATGATGTTGAGCAACTTTTTTGTGTAGTTCCTTGCCATATATATGTCTTCTTTGATAGGTATCTTATTTTATTGATTTGATTATCTATCCTCTTATTGAGAATATTTTGATTTGATTATTTATCCTCTTATTAAGACATGAGGTTTTCTTTTACATATTATCAAATTTCTTTTTGAGTTATGCATGGAAATATTTTCTCCCAGTCGGAGGATTGCTTTTTGGTTTTTAAAACAATATCTGAAAGAACTGAAAGTTTCCCTTTTGGACAAAATTGGACAGCATTAGTCTACCTAAATGGTACATAATTAATAAATGGACCAAAAAAGTAAAACCATGCATGGTAATTAGATAGACACATTTTAAATATAAAACTACAGATAGTTTGAAAATGGATGGATAAAAAAAGATATATCGTGTAATTGAAGGCTGGAGTGTCTGCTTTAACAGGTGATGAAATGGTTCTCATGTTTTCTTTTTCCCCATCTTGAGTACTGAACAAGGGGCATTCTTTCTCTTGGCTACTTCTCAGCATTTAAAATTTTTTAAGATTTTTATTCTGAGACAGATATTCACTAAGTTTTCAGGTCTGACTTGAACTTCTAGCCCATTCTCAGCTTCCCAAGAGTCTGAGATTACAGAAAAGCACACCTACATCCAAAATGGTTTTCAAGAGAAATGATATTATTAGAGATAAAAGGGGATATTTCATAATGATAAAATGGATCATTTACATGGAAGTCTTAATAATTGTAAGTACTTATGTACATAATTACAGAATTTTGATAAATATGAAGCATAAAACAAAATTTTATAGAAATAAATTTGGCAATTTCACATTTACAGTAAGAAATTTTAATGGTTGCCTTTTGTTAATTGATAGAACATGACAAGACAATATATTGGTTAATAATCTAATAATTAAATCTTATTTGTACAGAACACTAGACCTAGTTACTAAAGAATATACATTTTATTTTAGGTTCACACAGCACATCCACAAATTAGAGTATAACACACTTCAATATATTTAAAAGAATCCATATTATGTGAAGGAAATTTATTGAGCAAAACAGAACCAAATTAGAAATTAATCAAAATGAGATATCTAGGAAACTTCTCATCTGTCTACAAAATTAAATCCATGCTTCTAAATAATTCATGGATAAGTTAACTTTTGGAAACTTTTTTGTTTCAATTTTTAATTTTTTCAACAAAAGACAAATGATAAAGCCTTCCTCACTGTTTTAGAGATTTTTAAAGATAAAATAATTTAATGGAAATATGGTTGCTGCTTTGACTATTAGTCTATTAGGTGATAAGGGACCTTACTAGAAAAAATTCTTTGTAAATAAAGACTTTAGTACCTTCTCTGATAATAGAAAATCTTTCAAACCAGAAGAAAACAATAACATTGCCCCCAAATTATAGCCACTTAGCCACTAAGTCTTTTGACTTCATGATCTATGACTATCTTCCAAGCTGAGATTAATAGCTGCTTTTCAAATCCTACCACCACCACCAGCACATTCTGCCTGGATTCTTCACATTTTAAAAGAGGAGAAACTATGCTTTTTGAAGGAATGAGGCAATACCATTTTCTTCACTGACAATAGCTAAACTAAAGCAATTGATGATTCCTTTTTAGGATTCTTAGTAACACAGTTAACCTGCCCTTTATCTTTTAAGTTTTACTCTTTCTACTCTTTTTCTCAGATGCTGTTTTTCTTTCCTCTCTCTTCATCCCTCTTTTTCTTTCACTATCTCCTCCACCTCAATTCTAGTCTCATGATAGAAATTAGAACTAAGCATGTTTGTCTTTGTTGAGAAAAAATTCTATTCTTTTCACTTCAAGATTTGTCATGATGCAGAGACCCAGAGTATGTAAATGAATTTAATATAATATGAATCTGCTTCCTTGACCACTAAATGCACTTTTGAATTTTATGCTCAAATGAAGCACGTAAGAATGGACTTGTTGCATGGATTTTCCTTTCTAGAAGAACTTCATGGTGGATTGACTTGATAGTCTCTAGTGCCTCTCACCTTTTATATTAACTTGAATTATGGCTTTAAACCGTTATGACAGCATTCATGATCTGTTTATACTATAATTTATCTCATCTTCTTGTATCTCTCTCCCTTTAATTTACCTATGGTTCAGCCTCTTCTCCTGTAATTTCTCTTACAAGGCTTCCCATTCTTACTAGATAATTATTTTTTGGCTTTTTTTTCCTGCATCTCCTAAATTTGAAGATTTTGTAAGAACATTGTTGACATTATGCTTCTCTCTTGCTCAGTTTATTAACTAGACTTAATCAACAGTTAAAGAATAGGATATTGACTCAAATTCTGATAAAAGAGCTACCTATAAAACCACAGTATGGTCCAGCCCAATACATTACCAACTCTAGGTACAATTCACCTGTGATCATATAACAGAAATAACACTTTTAGCTTAGAATTTACCACAGAGATCTGTTATCTGAAACAGTCTAAATTTATTGACAATACCAATACTAGTATGTGTTGCAATCAGAAAGAAAAAAAGTTACAAAGAAAATCAAACATTCTGTAGAATAGTAAATGTGGTATTTACTGGAGTAACTCTCTTTGTTATAAAATGGAGCCAGAAATCCTTGACTACCATTAATGTGCGTTTACTTTAGGTTCAGCTATTGCACATGATCAACAGAGTTATGTACACCTGGAATCTATTTTATTTAACTTACAACTTCCAAAACATTCTATTCAGCGCTTGATCTATATGGATATAATTCACATGGTCATACTCTGAATCAGATGTTGCTATTGCCTTCATTGTGTAAATAATGAGCTAGTTCTAAGTCCATGAAATCAGGTAAGCCAATTTTAAATTGTGTGTCATCATTTTCCTAGATATCTAATGTTGAGCATGTTTCCTTTAGAAAATTGTTTGAATGGCAAATGAGCCTTTTTTATGGGCAAAGTGAAATTCTTAAAAGTTTATATAAGCAAATCATGGTGATAGGAAACATTTATTTCAGCCATAACCAATCCAGAGAAGTAGAGGAGCTGTTTCAATCTCACATATAACCATTCAAGAGGTGTAGGGAGATTCGGTAATAATGTGAACCTGATTCTTGTAAAGAAAACTAGGTAAGTTTAAGTGATGTAAGTTTACAAGCGCAAGAAGGAAAACATGGCAGAAATTGTATAATATGCCCTAAAATCAAGAACCACACAGAGATGCCAACTATTACCACTTCTATTCAAAATGTTATTTAAAACGTTAGCCAGAGCAATCAGGTAAGAAAAAGAAAAAAGAGAGAAGGAAGGAAAGGAAAGGAAGTATTCAAATTATCATTATTTGCAAATGGCATTATACTCTACATAGAAGACCTAAAGAACTACACCAAAAACTCTTACACTAACAAGCAACTTTATACAAGTTCAACACACGAAAATCTACTATTTTTGTACATCAGTAATGAACTTGATAAGAAGGAAATTATAAAACATTAGCATTGACAGCTGCTTCAACAAAAATGAAATAACTAGTAATTAACCTAACCAAGGAAGTAAAAATCTCTACAAAGAAAACTAAAGTACTCTAAAAAAAAAGAGGTTAAAGAGGACAGCATAAAATGGGAAAATGTCCCCCATTCTTGAATAGGCAGAGTTAATTGTTGAAATGGCCATATTCTCAAAATTGCTACACAGATTCAGTGCAGTCTCAATCAAAATGCCAATAGTATACTGTACAAAACTAAGAAAACAATCCTAAAATTCATTTGGAGCCAGAAGAGACCCAAAATAGCAATACCAATTTTGAGCAAAATGAACAAACAAGGAAGCCTTACAAAACCCGACTTCAAGCTATAGTACAAAACAATAATGATAAAAATGGCATGGCACTGGAACATAAACAGATGGGTGGATCAGTGGAACAGAATAGGGGACACAAAAACATACCCAAACACATTCAGCCAGTTGACCTTTTACAAAGAGGCTATAAGAGTACAATGGACGGAAGATATTCTACTCAGTAAGTGCTGTTGGGAGAGCAGAATATCTGTTTGCCGATTAAAACTAGACCCATATAGCTCACCATGTACTAAATTAAAATAAAAATGAATCAAAGATATAAACCTTAAAGTAAAAACATTAAACCTACTAGAAGCTAATGTAGGTAAAACACTTGCAGGCATACATGTAATAAATGATTTTCTAAACAGAATCTCAGTTGCACAAGAAATAACAGCAAGAATCAACAAATTGGATTATATCAGACTGAAAAGTTGTAAAGCAAAAAAAATTATTTAGTATAGTGTAGAGACTACCTAGTTTAAGAAAAATAATTGCTATATGTTCTTCTAACAACAACAAAAAACATATGTAGAATACATAAAGAACTAAAAACAATTAAGCCACCTAAAATTAAAGATAATCAAGATTTAGGCAAGAGAGATGAACAGACACTTCAGAGGTAGAAGTACAAATAGTTAACAAACATATGAGATAATGTGCAGCATTAAAGAAATGCAAATCAGAACAATGTGAGATTTTAACTTACTCAGAAAATGGCAATCCAGCAAAAAATAAAAAAATAAAAAAATTGCTGTCATGGCTGTGATAACAAAGAACACTCCTATATTGTTGCTAGGAATGTAAACTAGTACAACCATTATGGAAATCAATATGGAGATTTCTTAAAAGATGAAATTAAAAATTCCACATGACCCAGCTATCCCCCAAAGAGCTAAAGATAATACACTGCAATGGTACATGCACACCTCTGTTTATAGTAGAATAATTCATAATAGCTAAATCCTGGAAGCAGCCTATATATCCATCAGCAGATTATTGGATTAAAAAAATGTGGTATCAGTATATAATAAAATCCTTCTCTATAAAGAATGACAAGTTTGATACATTGTTAGAAAAGTGGAGGCACTTGGAAAAAATAATGTTGAGTGAAATGAATCAGACATTCAGGGAAATTTTTTTGTATCTAAGTTTAAATTAGCCCAAAGCATGCAGATAATCTAAATAGTTATTATTATTTTCTCTCTGAGGGTTTGATATTCTTCCAAGGCAATGGGAATCCATTTTACTATGAAAAAATAGTTGCTACTTAGATCTATTATAAAGGAAAGTTAACAGAAATTTAATCATTTTCCCAGAAGAAACCAGATCAGTTCTTTAGATATCATATATCAAACAGCGCTTGGAAAGTCTAGATAACACATCAAACCTTTTGAATCACTATTAGTTTTGGGTAAGATGCCTAAAGCACTATTTCTTCCTTTTCAAACTAATACAGAAATAACAATATCATTCCAAATTATTTTATAGAAATATAATGTGGGTGACTAAAAAGTATTCACATTTATTGAACATTTGAAAGTTGTATAGTAATGTAATATATAATTATTTTCCTGGGGATAGCAATGTTAACTTTTTCAATTGCTTATAAAATATTGCTTTCATGGAAAAACTCTTGGAGTATATGTAGAGAGTCCATGTTACATCTCTTTGTCCATTCTCTTTCTTGATGTGCCAAATACACATTCAGAATGAAAATATCCATGTAAGAAGTTGTGGAACTGGGTAAATTAGCAGACTTCTTCATGAATATTTACAGTAACCAATATGAAAATATACTTCCATTTGTGCTAATTTCTGTTATTTTAAAACTCATCTGTGATTCTGGCTCATAGAGGATGAATTTTAAAGATTTTATTCTCCTGTGCAGCATAATCAGGTTGCAAAGGAATAACCAGTGAGTGAAAAGTATTTTGCTACATCAGCATTAATAAGAGAAAATTTGATTTTCAATTCAAAGTAATCTACCCTATTCACATTATGATTTCATTTCATAATTGCAGAAAATAAGCAAGTGACTCCCTTTCTGCAAGGCAGAGGAGGAGAAGAATTTTCCTTCCTGCCCTGCTTACTGCTATAATGGTCAATGGTAATCTAGGGCCAAATTTTCAATAACTAAACAGTAAGGAAAATTACTCACGCTTGAGAGAATTCTGCTGTGCTATTTCTCATGGACCCTAGTTTATCTCTGTGGCATAAGAATGAAATATCAGAGCTGAGTGTTGTATTTCTATTTGGGAGCAAAGTACCAGCTGTCTTCTTAAATTTTCATGCCACTTAATCTGGCTGTAAGCACGGTTAGCTTTCAATTCACAAAGAAGGCAGAAGGCAGCATCTACACATGGTCACATTTTCAGCAAGGTCGCTGAGGTAATGAAGTGTGCAAAGTATGCTAATGAGAGTAGCTAAGTTAATTCCTTGAGACAGGTGCAAATATATACTCTAAAAACCACATCTTGGTGCACTACAAGATGTGATATGTGAATGGGAGGAGTTAATGTTGAAGCAAAGAATGTTAGGGTTTCCCAGGATTGTTCAGAGATTACCACTCAACTAGCTTTGCTAATTCTGATTCTGAATTTATTACTCTGCAGGTCTTTCCAGCATCTAAACATGGCAGTGTCAATATTCCCCTCAAAGATGAGAAAACCACCCACATCAAAACCATTTACTATATCAGCCATCTAAATGCACAGAGACAAAATAATGATATGTCCATTCTAGTCATCACTAAGATTTTTCATAAGCTCTGCTTGTATATTTAGCATTGTTTCAATATTCTCTGTGTCCATTCTAAGTCAGAAGAAGAAAGAAGAAAAAAACATTTAAATAAGATTTCTATCCATCCTTTAAAGAATTCACGTAAGCTTTTTATTTACACAATGTAAAGTACTCATTTGAGGACATGTGCACCTGACTGCATAATATACACTTACCAGAGATATCTGTTAGTAATAAACTAATAATACATAAGTATATATGGAAGACATACTCCAGAAGTTGTCAAGAAATAATGTGACTAATCAAAGCACACCTTATGCTTTTTTTTTGAAAGTGAATATCTATGGTAGATTATAAATTTATAAAGTCTTGGTCAACTGCATATAGGACTGATGCTCTGCATCAGGCTGGAAATCTATCTAAGTCTCTTTTGCCAGTCTCCGTTTAGGTCTTTAGCTTTATTGGAATGGTCTTATCAAGTAGAGTTGGAAGAACTCAGATAGATGAGTAAAAACATGTGATGATTCTTATGGTTTATACTGAAAACTCTAGTCCTTGGAACACTCACATAATTACTTTCTACCACATTCTATTGCTTGAAGCAAATCACAAAGACAAGAAACACACTCTAGTCAATGAAATAGGTAGGGAAGCACTAGCCACTGAACCATAAGTGATTCTCTCCATGCTATAAACCAAAGTTTGCAACATTTTTTGTCACCAGTGACTAATTTTGTGGAAAACAATTTCTACATGGAGCAGGTTGGGGAGGATGGCTTAAGATGATTCTAGTACATTACATTTATTGTGCACTTTATTTTCATTATTTTTAAGTTAATATTTTTATTAATGCATGCTTGAGGTACATAATGTTTACATTCCTTGTGGGGAATTGGTACATGTAAATAATACATCTTAATTATTTTTTTCTCTTTCTTCTCTCATCCCCCCTCCATTTATTGACTTTCTTCCTTTATTTTTTGTATATGTTTGCAATACACAATATTTACATCTCTCATGTGGAGTTCATACATGTACTTTCTATTATAATTACATAGTGATATTTAATGAAAATATAATATATACATATTACATAGTGATTTATAATAAAATAATTATAAAACTCACCAAAATGCAGAATCACCAGGAGCTCCAAACTATAGCTAGACAGTCCTAGCTGAGGGTGATGGGAGACAGTGACATTCAAATATACTCCAGTATATTTAGATGATGTGCAGTGTACTCTCTAATCTCATTCTGGTTGGTACCACTGCAAAAAACCTTTTCTTTACAATGTTAGGATGTTGGAAATTGAAGCAAGATTTTTGGTGCTTTTGTGGAAATATTAGGGTAGTCCACCTTGCCTTTAATCAAATATATAGGGATTTGGTGTTATCTCAAACACACTTTCAAAGTCATTTTCATTTGTTAACTCAAGAAGTGGGTCCTCTTCTAGTACAAAGTCAATTCACTTGGCTTGTTGTGGATTTATTCCTCCCAATTTTGGGGGTCTTTTATAGTAGGGAATTTGTGCAATTTTTTTTTTAATTCCTGAGATAAGTAATAATGCATCGGTTGGGACAAAGAAGGCCCTGATAGTTTGTTTTCAAGACCTCTGCAGATATTTGAAATATGTGAAAAATCTCAACAGTCAATTATCCCACAATTTTAGTTTGGTATTGAATGTATCCATTTTATTTGCTGATCTGAACACACTCATCATTCTCTCCTGAAGTGAGGAATCAAGTTTGTTGAGCAGGTTGAATATGGCACAGGAGTAAACTAGTTTGCAACCCAGTCTATGTCACGGAAATATGTTGGCAGTGGTGGATGTTTTTCTAAAAGAAATCTCTGGAGCAGCTCTCATAACTCAGAACCTCAGGCCAGTGATCTACCTGTAGAAAACCATCTCACTTCTGCATGTCAGAAAAGACGTGCTGGTCTGTGTCCTCTACACAGAACTGTGCAAGCTAGTGTAGTTGATAATTTTGATCACACCTTGAAAAAATGTCAAGTTCAGGTGACCTTTTTAAGTAGTCCAAATTCCTCTTAAGATATCACAGTGTGCAGAAGGGATCACTTTGACCCAAGTAGTGAAGCCAGAAAGCTATCTAGTCATGACAGTCACATCATCATCCATACATGTACTGACACAAAAACACTAATTCAGTTTTCCTGATATGTAGTCAGTCAAGAATTTGAACAGTTATGCATCTGTGGTATTGGTTGGCAACAAAAGCACACATAAAATGTCCTCATGAACACCTTTCTGAAAAATATACTGCAGAAAGACGTTGGCGTCAACATCAGTAGACTCATTAACACAGAGCGTGTACCGTGGTTACTTGTTAATCCTTTTGAACAACTTTTTCTCTATAACCTCTACTGCACCATCAATTCCACTAGTATCGTGCTAACCAAAAGAGGAACATGCATCACCTTTCTAACTGCAGCCTCTTCTAAAAGTTCATGACAAATGTTCTTAGAAGCAAACATGTTCAACTCTTTACCAACAGTAGAGGACTTCTAACTTTTAGCAGTGTGGTTGGCCACTAAGAGTGATGATTTCAGTACAGACATATTTGATGGAGTGGTGGCCTTCAATAACTGCTTCTCCACTTCCACATTTATTTCTTTTGAAAAACTCCAAAGACTTATTTTTTTTCTTTTTGTTTTTGTTTTTAAAGCAAGCTTCTTGGTATCCTAATAATGAAGCAGTTTTGAAAGTGTTATGGCATTGCCAGGTTGCCAGTCGTCATCCATTATACAAAGAAGAATGTGAATCTTCTCTTGCAGTGAATGTAAAACTTGATATTTTCCTTTAAATGCAGTTTTGTTTTGCTAGCAGTCTTAGGAGTCTTATGCTGGTTCAACTCTCAGTCTTTCCCCTTTTCAAAGAATTTCTCCAGTGATATTTGTTTTTCACTCATTTTGAATAGGGTTAGCTTTGGAGCTCACCATAACTGACTGAGACAAGGGACCAGTGTGGAAAGGAGTTAAAAATAGAAGTAGTAAATGAAATAATGAGTGGCCATCCATAGAATGCATCAAATTTCAGATTTCTGATATAATTTCTGTCACCAGATGCAGCAGTGCAATTGAAGTACTGAGCATCAACTTGTTTGCCCATATAAAGCCTGCCACCAGATGCAGGTTGTCACTTGCCATTCACTGATAAGGTATTGTGGAATCTATTGTGGAATCTTTACCATCACTCTGCTAATTTAATGTGTATTTAAAGCTTCTTGCCAATATTAGCATCACTGCCTCAGCTTCACCTCAGATCATCAGGTCTTAAATTCTCGTAAGGGTTATGTAACCTAGATCTCTGGCATGCAAAATTCACAGCAAGTTCATCCTCCTATGAGAGTCTAATACCACTGCTGATCTGATAGAAGGTGGAGTTCAGACTGAAAGATTGTGAACACAGATGAAAATCTGCTAGTTCTTCATTCACTTACCTCGTACCATGTAGCCCAGTACCTATTAGGCTACATAGTCATACTGATTTACTCCTGGCCATTTGGTGATCCTTGCTATAAGCATTAGCTGAATATCTATATTTTACAGAAAGTAATATTGGGGATGTGATCATGTATACACGCATGTGTGATTTATCCACGGTCAAGCAAAAGTCAGTATTACAGCTGGCATAAGAACAATAAACTCTGCAGTTCATAATAGAAGATTAGGACTAATTTTAACATGATGTTTATATTGTTTTGAGCTCCCTTAGAAAGTGACATTTTTGTCAGGTAATATAGTGAATTATTGTATACTTAATGCTCATTGGAAGCAATGAGAAGAATATGAAATTTTTAAAAGTTATTAGCTATTGTTCCATTCCCAGTAGACATACAGATATATGTAAACACATACAGGTCCACACATATACAGTAGAGGAAGGAAAGGAAGGAGGAAAAGAGCAGAGCAAAAGGTGAGGGTAGAGATGCAATCATTTGCCAAACTGAAAGCCAAGGCAGACCTAACTGAATGTGAAGCTACAAATTTGGATTTCTTTTCTTTTCTTTGTAGAGGTTTAGGAATTGTATAAACAAAATGAAAGCTGTTAGGTGATCCCTTTATAAAGTTCGTTGTTTTCTTAAAATAAGCTTGAAGTGTGGATTGCTAATGAGTGCAACAAACTTAGCAGGGCCAAGAATTTGCATTCTTTTTCTTTTACTAGGAACAGAAAGAAAATTATTATTTTATACATTTAAATACTTTTTCCCTAGAGAAGTAGGGTGTGCTAACAAGGAATGTTAATCAATAAACACAGAAAGTAAGAAAATCTTCTTTCTTGACATAAACCTTATGGGTATCAGAAAAGGAATTGCTACAACAGAAAAAAAATACAATTACAGCTGTGACTGGTGATACATACCAAGCAGCCTGCAAATCTCACCTCGGATCACTCCGGAATTCTCACCACACATTCACAGAGCTGCAGATGGTCTTGCCTCTGCAACGGCAGATAGCTTTAAGCTGTCAGAATTACCCAAGACCTAACGTTCTTTTTAAAGAAGCTTTGGAGAAAACTTCTGATGGATTTCTTCCTTAATACAACAAATTGAGAAAGAAACAGATAGTCGACCATAAGCAAAGCAATTCACTTTGTTTGCGACATGTGCTGCTACACCAAAGACAGCTTGTGGAATTAAGCCTAAAAAGCAGGAGACAAATTCACACTTCCTTGACAATGTTTCTATTTTTTTAGGATTCTGTGTTGCATATTTTTCCAATATAGTTTCCCTTTTCATAGATTTATAGTGGAAGAGTATAAAGTTCATCTGCCAAATATTTCTCTTGATTTGACTTCTTATTAAATTAATAGGGGAAAGGAGATACTTCAAAAGAAACATCGCTTTCTCCCAACAGGCATAGCATTGGTGAAATATTTGAGTACTGGCTTCTAGGCCCAAGCAACCAGGAGATGAAGGGGAAACCATATAATATAAAATACATAATATAATAAACATACATTATTCTCCCTCCTTTTATTTATTATAGCAATTGGTGTCCATTCCCATATGTTTCCCCAATATGAAAAAAGAAAATGATTGCATGAGTAATGACAGTGTTCCCCAAACAGCAGCAGAGACACTTAGAAGAGGGTTAACTTGAGAAGAGGGTTGATTTTTGTGGAGCTTTGAAAACTGGGTTCAGATGAAAACACTGCTGTTCCTCTATATAGCTCATAGTAAGCACATCAATTGGCAGCATCTCTAGATGGGATGCTGACTAAGTTCTCTGCAAGACCTGGAGAGACTCCTTCTACCTCCAACTGCCATCATTGGTCAGGGAAGTCACATCTCTGATGCCTGCTGTGATGTCGATTTCACCAGTTCCAAAGCTGCATGGCTCAGCCCTAAAATACAGGAAGCTGTTTAGTCAAGCCTTGCTGTTAGTCAAAAAGGAAGAGTGGGAGACATACATCTCTGCAAACTTTTGTTCTAACATTAGGATGGAAGAGGCAAAAGTTAAGTACATGCAAATTGGAAAAAAAATCATTTGTATCAGAGAGGATAACATCTAATGTGTAGAAATTGGGATAACAGATGTGGATATCTAAAAATAAGTGCCTTTTTTCTGTTTAGAAAAATGATCATTTTATGTAAGAATGTCAGGAATCTAGGAAAACACTACACCTTTTTTAAAAGACAGTCTAGTCTTTTTAAAATGTCCCAATATGGGAAAAATGTAGTATTTTTTTCAGTGCCATCAGTTAGAAAAGAAATAGCTACAAACGTTTTAAAAGATTTGATAGAGCCTTAGGCTATCATAGCAGGATATTATTGGAAATCTATGAAGTGCAATTCTTGAGCAGCAGCAAGGGGCACATAGGAACAGTAAGTAGAAGGACATACGAGGATGATAAGATGTAATTACTTATGAAAGAAGAAAAGTATCTTTGATAGTTCTGCTTTAATACTCAAAAAGCCCTAATAGAAGTTATATTAAGGTTAAACATGTATATTGACATTTGATACCTTCCATCAAGCTTAGTACATAGCTCACAACATAAGTGCATCTACTACTCACCCACTCTCAAATTATTTAACCTAGTTTTTCATCCCATATTCATTAAGGATAATCTATGTTGATTGAAAGATGTTGGCATATGATGCCGCTGACCGTCTCCCCAGCAGTTCCTACCTGGACTTCTTGTGCCGCCTGTGGAGGTGTATCCCTTTCATTGTAACACTGTATTTTTCTTACATTCAAATCCTAACTGATTGGATCAGAAATAGACATCTAACCTATGCTGATTTAATCTCATTTTCCCTCACCTTCATTTGGTTTTAAAAGAGGGCTTGAAATTCACACATAGAAACTTTATACAAGTCTGCTTTTCTAATTGTGCTGAAGGAAAGATTCATTGTATTGCTTTGTATATGCTTAAGTGCCAAAAGAACTGATGGTTTTAAAATAATAGAGTCCAAGAATAATTAAATATGATTATGTAATAAACTTTTGAATATTTTTATCCAGTGATATTGAAGGTAATGAATAAAACGTCTCTGTATCATTGATATCAAAGCACTTTTTATCAACAGTGATTGTGGAGCTTTTTATCATTAAAAAACAGCAAGAATAAGACTATTGCTAAATAAAAAGAATGTGAATTCAGGTACAGTCTCATTTTTATGATTGATTCTGTCTCTGATGACTGAAACCACCAACCAGTAAACCCTCAGCCAGCCAGCACCTGCTCTCTCCCCAGGGCTCACACAGATGTTTGTGAAGGGGCAGAGAAAAGGATACTGGGAAAAAGTTTAAAGAGGTTCTGTTCCTACCCTGGTTTAGAGTCTTCAGCCTTTTTCTTCTGTTTTTAGTTCTGATGCCAAAACAAAGAAACAAACAAGTCATGGAAGATAAGAAGTAAACAGAATAGCATTTTTAAAATGTTTTTATCAGTACACATTAACAGTACGTGCACTTTACAATCATCTCGGAGTGTGGACACATGCATATATTATAGTTTGTTTCTTTTTTTTAAATTCCCCCCTCTTCTTGCCCCTTCATTTAATTTCTTCCCTCAATTTTTCATTCTTTTTTATATAATTAGTCTTAGCACATGTTTATGACATATAATGGTTATATTCATTGAATATTTGTTTCTAAATAACCCATCCCATGAGTTTGCCTCTGAGTTCTACTTGGCAGCAGGTCACTGAGTTTCAAGGACTTTGACATGCTAACAAAGTAATGAGGATTTTGTTAAGATTCAGAGTCATATTTCATATCTCATGGGTATTTTTTAACAAATTTCCAGAGGATCCAATGGGCCTCACTTTAAATAACATGGTTCCCAGGTACAAGGGGAAGGCAGTGGTTATTGCCTCTTGATTTAGGAAAATGTTAATCAAATGGAGAAAGAGAATGGAAGGGGTGTTTATCAGAGGAAAATGCTATTTAAAGAGACCCCATAATAGGGTGTAGTTAACTTCACCTGAGCCTTCTGACTGAATGCCATTGTGGGCTTTGGGAAACAACTTTCATCCTTGTAGTTCAAAGATAGAACAAAAGGAAAGGAAGGTTTGATACTTTTGTGGTTATTCTGACATAGAATTTCTCATCAGAATAGTCATTGAAATTTTTTTAAGAAAACAAATTCTTATCAGTCAACAAAATGATTGAATGGCAGGTGGACCTAGATTTATATATGTTTATATAGCTAACAGGTTGTTCTAAGCCCATCTTCTGGATAATAACCCAGAGTAATAATAATACTACAGCAGTTTAATGTGACAAAGCTTCATTATGTCACAGTCCATACTAGATTTTTTTTTCTTTTGTACCAAGGATTGAACTCATGACCTCACACTTGCCAGGAACTTTCTTTAAGCTGCTGAGCTAAATTCCTTGCCTAATGCTAGCATTTCAGTATTGTTGAGGTTGATGGTAACATTATTGCACTAGAAAACCTATTTTAAATTACATGACAATATATGGAGAAATAAAATATTAAAAAAGTATATTATTGATATATACTATTTTATTTTAAGATTGCATTTTTGTATAAAATATTTTACATGCTTTTTAAAAATTATATGTAATTATAACTGTTTTAGAGATTAAGCCTCTTTTCTAGTTTTCTCATATTTGAATAGTTTTCTGTAATTTGCAGTTTTTATCTTCATATGTGAAGATAAAATTTAATCTTGAAACAATCAATAAAATAGCTATTATTTCCCCCTCACATATGAAGACATTGAGATAGATAAGTGCTTGACAAAAGGAACAAAATAAGTAAGTGACAAAGTTTTAAACAAATTTTGTTAGATGCCTATTCTGAATCTCTATGATGTACTACTAGCTTCTAGTCACTGTAGAGAATATCAGACAAAAATACATTGCTCAGTTTTGTTGAAAATTGCTTTCATGTTTTAAAAACAAATGTTTGATTTATAATTTGCTATTTGGTCAGGAGGAGAATTTGATTAATACTCTTTGTCCTTTGGACATTGTACTTTGCATCCTCTGTTCTCCATGTAAATGCCAGATTGAAAGTTGAGTAGCAGGAGGCAAAATGAGAAGAAAACAGAAATCATTTCACTGGTAACAGGGAACTTTCATAAGAGATTTTTGAAAGAGTTGTTTTATCACCATCTGTGAAAAATTTGGTTTCAATGACAAAAAAAGTTTTTAAATAGTTTATAGAGAAAAAAATTGCTCTAAACTGTGAAAAATATTTCATAACAGAAGGATGTAGAAACATAGAAATCAGCAGGGTCAGCTGTTCCCTGTGAAGTTACCTTGATATCACTGGAGAATTCAGTCATCTACTTGGGCTGCAGGAGAAAGAAAAATACACTCACATTTAACTTATGAACCAGGAATTTTACCTCTTAAAGTTTATTTGCATAATTATAAAATTCTTTAGTAGCTCAATGCTATTCCTCTTAGCTTGACAGCTGTATCACATTTTCTTCTTTATGGAGCCAATGTTTATTTCTACTAGAAGACTCCAAATCACAAGTCGTTTGACACTTCTAGTTTGTCTTCCTTAGTTGAGAAGGTTACCTTAATGTTTTCCTAACTAAAAATAGTTGAGAAAATACTGCTTCATTTAAGGAAAAATTTCAGAGCATGATATTCAAGTTACCTGATTCCCTAGTCCACCAAGAGGTCTGCCCTCACTTGTCAGTCAAGTCACATTCTCATTTGAAATGCATTGCTTCACCTGTTCCTTCCATGTTCTTAACTCCATTTCAGATTCACAATGTATGAGAAAAATGTATCTAACTGGATATGCTGGAGGCTGGAGGCTCACTTCTGGGCCTTCTCCAGGAATTGCCTTTGGCAGAAATGAGCTACCTCAACTAAGGTATTACTCAATGTATGCAGCAGTAGACATGGAGATATCAAAGCCCAAGGCTCTGCCCCTATGTAGACAATGGAAAGGTCTATCCATACTTCTATATCTAGAGATTTTGTAGGTGACAGGTCAACTGTTCCTGCTGTCCAATCCTGTTTCTCTGCTTCCTCAAAAGTGTCATTCCCAGGAACACTCCCACTAAAGTCCCTGCCCTGAGTTTATAGAAAGCCAGTCTCAGGTTCCAATTGCCCTGCACCAGTGGAAGGAAACCCTTCATCTTATGCCCCTGTGAATTTCAGAAGTCTTTTAATTTATCTGTCAAATATTTTGCATTTTCCCACTCTACCAGACTTGGTGTTGATTCTTGGGAATAGAATGATAAATAAAACTAGTTTGACTGACTTTGTAGAAATTACAATCTAGTTGGGTTTATAAGAAAGAAAACAGATATATAAAATACTTTGAAATAGGGGAAATCCAAGAAGAGGACTAAATCCATTACTGGGAGGTGGGAGAAGAGTCCCAGAAGACAATGGTCTTATGCTCTCAATGGCCTTGCTCTTTTCAAGACATTAAACATATCTGTCATCCCCAAATGCTTCCTCTTGTCTTTTTGTAAACTTCTTTCCAACATTCTTCAATCCTAAAGCAAAAGCTAATGACTTTTTCATTCTTTTATTGAGACAAAGAACACAATAGCAGTTCTTTACTGTCTGCCTGCACCTCCATACTTCTTCCTAAAAATCAGATCTTTTAATGTTATCAACACTAACTTAGTTGGGGGAGGCTCTGAAATGCTAATATCACAGTGGTAGGAGATTGCACAGCCAGTTGGCATATACTTCACCCAGGAAAAGTGCACATAGATTTCATGTTGTGTGTAAGAAAAAAACCGAAGTTAGACAAAGTGTTTTATCCATTTTCATTGCTAGTAGGATCTCTGAGTAAGGCCATGCCATGTTCACCTTGCTCCAGCACTCTCCTAGTTCTTGGCAATTCAAAGCTCCCGTCTACCCTTCACTGGGCTGGCCAGTGCCACATCCATTCCAGTGAGCTGAAGAGTGGAAACAAAGGGTGACATTTTTAATGACTTCATTGTATTTTTGCAGGCCTGATGCACAATATTTTCCATCTATTATCAGCTTCTGATCATTTCCTAGAAATAAGAAATATTAACACGCTTGTTTAATGGAGCACCTTGCAAATATAATTTATTTCCAGAAACCTCTCAGAATTAGGTAGCAGAGAGAAACTGAAACTTAAAAGTTTAGTTAAAATTCAACATCATAAACTTAAAAAACAGACAAAATATAGATCTAGAGACCACATCTTTGGCCACTCAACCCCTTCATTCATGCTAGCAAGAATTATCATCTGTGAAGACTCCTTTGTGTGTGTGTGTGTGTTTGTGTGTGTGCACACGTGTGTATTTAAGACAGGGTCTCACTATGTAGTTCAGGCTGGCTGGACTCACCATGTAGCCCAGGCTGGCCTTGAACTCAGGACAACTCTCCTGCCTCAGCTTACTGAGTGCTAGGATAATAGGTGTGCACCACCATGCCCAGTTACAACTTTGCTTATGAACACACTTTTCAATTTCCTTCCATACAAACCTCATTACTCATAGCTCAAACTTCTATTTCTTCACTCAATATTAAATATTCATTTTAAGTAAATGATTTTTCTTTTCCAACTTAGAAACTCGAGGGAAGATGGAAAGACAGCAATAACATCAGAGAGTAAATTAATACCTAATATAACTAGAAATTTAAAACATTTTTAAAGAGCTCTAATCAATTTAATCTTCAAAATCATTGTTTATCCTTTGTCAGGCATTATGTTGGACCTAGATTGCAAAACTGCCTTTGTTTGTGGAAACCGAGTATCTCACCTAGGACTTCTTTACATCAACGGGAATAAAATATAGGATAGTGTGTCACACGCAATGTTTCTACTTATTTTGTGGTATCTTGATAACTGGTAAGTTCAATAAAATAGCTTCACTCACTTAAACCATCCTCAATAATTCCTCAATAATTCGAAAGCGATTCAGAAAGTGAAGTTTTGGGAAAAAAACACAGAAAAATTTAACTGAGAAACAGCCATTTACATTGATAGAATTTATATCCCTCAACTTCAATACTACTAGAAGGTCAAATTCAAAAAAATTATTAATATCATTTCCTTTGAAAGATGATAATCAACCCCTCCTTTAATCTATATTCACCACTTTAAATCTTTCTTGACCTTTGCTTCAGCAAATGATCTAATATAAATCTATCAATCTGTGGAGATAATAAAATATAGAAAGATTGATAGGTAGCTTATTAGACAATTTTAGCTGAGATTTTTCTCATGCATTTCTATGAAAATCTTTTAACTATAGAGACTGCCAAAAAAGTGAGGGGATTAAAGGCATGAATTCCCTTGGAAGAAAGGATGTTTTCCACCTAAGTGTTTCTAAATAAAAATGAGTGTAAGTGGATCCCCTTTGAATAGCAGATGACCTTTTATGAACTTTACTAACGGCTTTTCTCAGTGATACATGGTCTCCAAGGGTGTTGATTCAGGCAAACGGAGTGCTTAGTGAACTTAATAGAACAAGAACTTGAGCTTCAGCACAGCCCCTACTGCCCATTCTGTTAGGAATGTGTCTGTTAGCCGCCCTTTCTTTCCTCAGCCTCAGTGTTAGTCATGTTAACTCTCCTGTCTGGAGTCGGAGGTCACTTGTTTTGTTAATTCGGATTCACGAGGTCTAGAAAATGAGCAAAAGGGAAAATAAAAAACTGACCTTCAGTTACCACTTTGTCTTGCTTTCAAATAGAGGCAAAGCCTTAGTCTTACAAACAACAAACAGGCCAATCTTCTTCACGCGTCACTTGCGGAAATGTTTATCTGATACTAGTTGGACAGAAGTGATACTTTTTTGTAGTTTTATAAGTAACAATGAAGAATTTTAAAAACCCTGTATTTTATACCTACTAGGGACACACTAAAAACCAGTAGCCTGGCGTGCAAAGTTATTAACGTAGTGCATTGAACTGCCAGAAAGGTGAAATCTCACCGCACTGCTTGCAGGCATTGGAATTTCTCCTGCCAGTCTGTCTCTGTCTTTAGTGCAGGGAAGTCTGAAGTTGCACAACCAGATATTTCTCCTTATAGGGTGAGGAAAGGTTGCGCAGAGGTAAATGCAGAACCAAAGTACTTTAGGAAATGAGTGCTATCTCCAGACTTCCATGTTGCCTCAAAATCTAATTTATATGTAAAATGAGTTAGGTGCTCACAGCACTAATATATTGAGACTAAGAGCAATGTCCATGATTAAGAACTCATCAGTACTATAAAGAGTGGTTTGTAGGTTTGTAATTTTTGGAGGGAAATGAATGTATGATAATAAAAAGGGAGAGAAATATAGTAAATGCACGCATTAATGCAGTAGACATGTACAATATTGCATTCCTCCCAGAACAACAGTAAGTGTGTTTTTCTATCATTATCTGCAGGTAAACTAAGGTGTTTCTGCTTCTGGATATAGTGTGTGGGTGGGCCCAGGTTAGGGGGATATAGGTACCTGAGTTACGTTCTCCTGAGCTCAGAAGCTCCTCCTATATGGCTAAGAAATACTTCTTAAAGTAAGATACTCTTGACGTGCGCAGCTTAAAGGGAACAGTTTATTTTCTCATAGTTTTGAAGGTTTCGGTAGATGGTCTGTTGACTCCACGGTAGAGACATCGTGTCTGAATGGTATGGCAGAGAAATCGCTTTCATCTGTTGATAGCCAGGAAGCAAAGAGAGAAAGCCTGATGTTTTGATGTATTCCATGGAGCTAAGGCCTCTATAACCTATTTCCTCCAAGGTGATCCCCCATCCTAAGCACATTGGTGTATGAACTCATCAATAGACCAATTCAGTAACAAACTTAGCACTTTATAAGCTAACCAAAGCCTCACATCTGAATGCATGAGGCTTTTGGTGGCCGTTTTTTGATTACAACCTGAACTTACACTCCAGCTAATTAATCAAGGATGGGCTTGTTAGGTTCTTTAACCCTCAGTTTTAGTATGTTAAGTGAGGATAATAATTGTATCTTCTTTATGTAGTATGTATGAAGATGAAATGAGTTATTGAGTGTATATAGAATAGAGCTTGCAGCTTGAAAGAAACTCAGAGAAAATAATCCAATCTAAACGTACAGTGACAAGGCCATATATTTTAATGTTATCCTCTTCATCTCAGGTGCACTCCCCATACTTTCTCACTGGCAGCCCAAGGGATTCTTTTTATTCCTCATTGTGCCTAAGGCAGAAATCAAAGATTCCAACAAAAAACTGGCATTAAAAAAAACAAAGATTTGGATACATGTTTTCAGAGAGGCCTAGTGTTTCCTACATGCTCTCAAAGCCTAAAAAAAAGTATAAAAATTAGAAAAAGTTCTTTCACTAAATGATTTAAACATTAATATTTTTCCTGACTTGAGTCATTAGTATTGGTCATTATAAATATAATGTTAATATTAATATATAATTACTAAATATTAGAAGTAGAATTTTATTAGATATTAAGTTTTAACAGGAGTGTTTTTAAAAATTAGTTCTTGTCTCTATGAATACAGAAAAAATTGCTATGATAACAGAGTTCTGCATAAGTTTTAGTATGAATTGTTTTGTTTTTGTCTACATAGAAATTATTTTCCAAATAAAAGCATTTTTTTTTGTCTATAAGTGTATCCTTTAATTCTGTACGTGTCAAAAAACTTAGTGACCTACACTCAGAAACTATCATGTTTGAAGGTCAAAATCACAGAGACACACAATCAAAATTTATCTTTAACCATTTTAAATCAAGTCAAACTTCAGTTTGGCAAAAGCAAAGACTTGGAAATGTCCTGAAAATGACTTGTTGTTCAGTAGCAACTGTCCATTTTTTTCAATATCTAAATTTAAACTAAAATGATTACACAAAGACATAACTAATTATTGTATACCTATTCAGTTAGGGATATGTGTTTAACTCAATATGCCCAAAAATATTTAGAAAGAAAGAAAAATTCCATTCTGCACTTTACAATCCAGTTTTTATTAAATTATTTTATTTTATTATATGCTTTAAGTATACTTTTATCAATGAATTGGCATTACAGAATTAACTTACCTAAATTACAGAGAATGTCTACCCTATAAACTAACCAGCAAAGTATCCCCAATTTTGTCACTCCCATTCTGTTATAAAAGTTCAGCTTTCACGTGTGAATTCCAGCAAATGTATTCATACACTTCTTAAGAATTATAAAAACCTGTGAGAAAGTAAATTATAAAGAAATTGTTATAAACCATTGTTAGAATTACAATATTATTTAAAAATAATTGGCAGGCAATAAAACAATAAAATAACCCAGTAAGTTGTTTGTTATCTTATAATAACTTAGTGAAATATCAAAACTGTAAGATACTTATAAAACAAGAGATATATAAGACTTGGTGATTCTTCAGTACATGTGAACATTTATCAGTTAACTACTAACACAGAGTTGTTGCAAAACATCCAATTACATATCATCAATGCTGTATGACAGTAAAGGCATTTATTTCTCACATATCTCTAGTGTCAGCTAATCAAGGTCAGCCTGAAGGATGCTCTCTTCCATTCTTGGTGATTACCTCTATTTGGAGTCAGTTGACATAAGCTGGCCTCAAAAGCTGACTCAATGTTTTGTATATGTCTCCTATTATTTTTCTAAGATGAGCATCTTAACCTGGGCACATTCGTCACAAGGTGATGGCAGAATCGTCAAAGAGGAAGCATTTCCAGACACTAGCCTCCTGAGGCTTAGGCTGGAAACTAGCATATTTACCCTTATTTAATTGAACAAAGCAAGACACAAAGGGCAGAAGATCATACTGGATCACATGAGAACCACGTTACATGCCTAAAGATGTGAATAAAGGGCAGAATGAATAATGGGTGCTAATAATTCCATTTATCACTACTTAAGTAATGAAATCTGAATTTTGACTTTTTGGAAATGATTAAATGTGAATCAAATATAAACAGCAGACACACTTTAATTGAGTTCATAAGCTATTATGGTCAACCTTTTAGTATAGTTTGCAAAAAAGAGAAAGAAACCTTGCAATGCTAAAAATCTAAACAATCTGGCAACTAGTCAGATTTTGTTTTGTTTTTTGTTAATAAGAGAGAAACTATTAAACATTGTATAACATGAAACAAAATTAAGGTCACCAGCAATCATTATAAATATTTCACCATACTTGACAAAATAATTCTAAATATGTCACTAAATGAGGTGTATCAAATTTGAAATAAAGTATGTTATTATCAATTTTTAACCAGTTTCTACTGAAAATGTTGACACTTAAAAAATACAGTCAAAAGAATTGACATCACTCACCTACATTATTTAGTTTGTATTATTTGAAATTTTCCTTTTTTGCAAATAAAAGCATGTCCCAGGCATGGAATT
This sequence comes from Hydrochoerus hydrochaeris, assembly GCA_004027455.1. NCBI lineage: Eukaryota > Metazoa > Chordata > Mammalia > Rodentia > Hydrochaeridae > Hydrochoerus > Hydrochoerus hydrochaeris. The sequence goes on from PVLA01000561.1 coordinate 494,721, forward strand.
TGAAAAGAGTTGAAAAATTGCTTACATTTACATAAATGTTTTTGCACTTATTTCTTACTTTCACATTGTTTTCTTTGCAGAACTTCCTCTCTCATTAGTGTTGAATCCTTTAATACTGGTGGGGGAACAAGAAGCAAGTTCTTAAATAATTCCTTTTATCCCATACATGCACTACTGTGTTCTGAATTCAGAACATTGCAGCATGTCCCAAAATATCCATTACTTACAGACACATACGAAAGATAGGAATAGACTGGAGTTGGTCACTGAGGCTTTAGAATGCAGTTTATAAATTAACCCTGTGTGCTTCACTTCTTCTAGATGGATTTTGGGATGATTTCATCAAATTCAAGCAATCTCAAAAATTTTATCTGAAATGAGTAAAAATGTTTTGATTCATTGGAGGTGGCTATCACAACTCTTGGTAATGTTTTCCCACACCAGACTATGAGATTGAGATATTTGGTTCTTATTAACATTCACATATTTGTTAGTTACTTTCCCATCACTGAGACACAATATTCGATACTTGCAACTTAAAAGAGAGGTTTATTTTGGCTCACAGTTCAGTCCATAGTTGGCTGATTCTATGACAAAAACGGCATGGTGCAAAGGCATGACAGAGGAAAACTGATCAATCGGTGGCAGCCAAGAGGCAGAGAGAGTGACAAAAAAGAAAAAAAGTCTGGCACAAGAATATATTTAAAAAGTTGTTTTAAATTATTTTTAGTTCAAAGATTGATGAAATAAGTTGTTCAAAAAGTATTGTCAATCTTTCTCTGAAATCAACCACAATAATAGAACAAAAAGAAGTATAACCCATTACCAGTGCCTTTAGCAGTCATCTTACTCGGTGACTTGAAAATTGATGATAGAAATAGAGAAATGACTCCTTTAATTTGCTCACATTCATCTTAGAAGTCAAAAGAACAAATGGACTATTTTCAAAGGATGGGAAGAGGCAATTTATCTTTGTTCATACTGGATAGATTATCTTTGTTTATCATCCCCTAATAAATAAAGTAAGCAGATATCAAAGAAAGACAACTGAGGAGTTGAGAAAAGTTAAGTTTTCTTTGTTTGTTTAAAGATGACAGTATTAGAGATAGAACTTTTCAAAGGTGGATTTCTGGTGAAACTGAGAAGGAAATCAAAAGGAAAACAGAAAGAATGGACAAAACCTGCATATTGCAATGAGCCCAGAGGAATGAATACTGTTGTGACAGAAAAGGGAAATTATGGAACTCAACAAAAGAAATTAGTATTGCTTAGCTTCTGAGATTATTGGTTTATGACCTAACAGACAACATGAAGTCTATAAAGCCATACCAACATAAACAACTGAATACATAAATAAATAAAAAGAAAAAGCAGTCTGCTTTGTTAGATAATTTTGATTTAATTTTCCTTCAGAAAAGGAAGTATTGTTTTAAATTATTTTATTTCAAAGGTTATTGAGCTCAATTTACAGAATAATACCAATTAAATGTAGGATGAAGGAAATACAAATCTAATATTTTAAGTATTTTATAAATTAACATAATATTTGCACATGTTGAGGGTATGGAACTATAATGCATGTACACAATGTTAAATGATCAGCTCAGGGTAATTCACATCTCTGTCTCCTCAAACAAAACACTACCATGTGTCATAAGAGTAATTAATATGTAGGCATGTTCCACAAATGGATGATAAAATTAGTGGGTGAAAATTTCAAAAGAACTTGCATATTCTCATGGTCTTAAATATTTTCCTAAAGATTACTTATTAGTTGCAAATGGAGAAAGAATAACCTTTTGAGGAAAAAAATAAAACCTATAGACATAATCTAACCAATCATTCATAATGCCATGAGTAAGACTTACTTCAAAATGTATCCCTGACACAAACTGAAAAGGACACCAAACTGTATCTATAGTATTCTTGCCAGACATGCACACCTTCATGAAAAACATAAAAAAATCAAATGGAAGCAATTCTATAAATTAACAGACTGATACTCTCCAAACTGCCAAGTTTCTGAAAGACAAAGAAAGAAGAAAGAATGGTCACAGACTGAGGGATACTAATGCAACAGGACAGCTAAATGTGATGTGGAATTCTGGATCAGACCCTGGAAGAGAAAAAGCACATTAGTGCAAACCATAAATAAAGTCTGTATTTTAGCTAACTGGTGGCATACTAACATTAACTTCCTGACTTAATAATTTTATTATGATGATAGAGGATGTTAATATTAGGGGACAATGGATGAAGGATAACTGAAGCACTATCCTTTATCTCTCTCTCTCTCTCTTTTTTTTTTTGGTAAGTCTAAAGCTACTTCAAAAAAGCTTTTTAAAAACTCTAGGACTCAGGCAAAAATGCTAGACCAACTCCTACTGTAGGAATAAGGTAGTTTTACATTAGTTTAGTATTTGTATTTATTGATTTATTTTGGATATGTTAAGTGTTTTTTCCCCATTATTTGAACCCTTTACAAAAAATGGGTAGGTTGCTAATTCTTTCCTGAGGTTGCTTACAAGTTACTTGAATTTGCAGCTCTAACAAAGACTGTGGACTACAGGCTTGACAATCTGATGAAGATATAGGAGGGCAAGAACCCTCTTATATCTTGGTGAATATGGGCAATTATCAAACCAGCCACAGTCAGAGTCAGGGGAAGGGCCTTTCCTTGTACTCCCCTGATAGTAATTCCAGATCCCATTCGATGATGAGGGAGAGAAGAGAGCAGTAAGTCCAGTGCTTACTTAATTTCTCAGCAACTGACAGAGGTTCTAAACACCTTTATTTGGAATTAACGAAAATGATAAAGCATTTTTTGAATAGTAACATTGCAGAGGATATTCTCATTCAATTTTACTATTAAATAAGCAAAACACTGATGAAAGAGATACCTGTCTTTTTGTTTTTTTAATAAAACAATGTCTAGAAACAGAATTTCTCCAATTTGCAATTATATTATTGATAAATGCCACCACATCAGAGGTTGGGGAAGTACTCACTATTGTTCATTTGGCTTAAAGTATCTTTAACCTATTGGATTCATCATTCGTAGTGTTGATGTCTTTGTAACAGAGGTATAATGGTTGTGTTTCATGGCAAGGGACTCTGGGAAGGCCCATGGTTGGCTCCTCAAACAAGGCAGGAGGCTCTCAGTAACTATTTCTCTCTAGTTAGCAACCACATGAATTGTTTGACTTAGGAAATAAAACAAAATGTTAATTCACAGAGAACTCTGATTTTCACTGGATTCCACTAAAGTTCAGAAAAAGTAGTTTCTGGAGTTACATTCCACCATTATTAGTTTCTTTTTATCCGTGGTGCTTGAGTGCCTTTCAATGAGGAAAGACGCATTTGATAAATGGCTGATCTAGAAAACAAATAACATGGCTTTTCCAATTGCTGCTGTCTTTATGTCTGGGTATCCTGGATTTGCATTACTATCGAGTCACAAATTAACAGCATAATTTATGATGCTTCCAAAAGGCCTGATACTACCACATTAGTGAATCAGAGTTTCCTATTTCCCCCCTTGAAATTGTTCATAAGAATTTATAGCTGCATCCAAAGTAAATATTCTTTAATTCATCACAAGAAGGTTTATAATGACTTATTATTAACTTACATGGCTATCACTGGGTTTTGGAGCCAGACAAATTTTGGCTTGTGTGATCAATACTTGGATTCTGTACAAACTGAAATTTGGGGTCATATGCTTGTCCTCTGAGCTTTAAAGTGTAATAGCAACCGGAGGATTAGAACATAGCTTGCCAATAATCTAGAAGGAAAATTTTGGAGACTTGGTCACAATACTTTCTGGTTAATAAATTATGAATGTTAGTATATATAAGATAGTTTGATAATTCTAAAAGAGATCATAACTATGTTAGACTAAGAACATTAAGTATTTAACTTACCTAACTCTTCCTCCTCAGATTCATTATCTCCAGCATGTTTGTATTTTCATATTGGTCTGTTTTCAATTCTTTATTGATTAATCCAACATATAGAATTAAAAAGCTAGAAAGTGAAAATGTAAGGATTCTCCTCCCATAAGCATGGACTTAAAACTGTGACGTCTGGGTAAATAAGTAAAATGCTTACCTATTTTTTCTAAAGTATTTCAGGATAAGACGTATTACTGTGACTAGATCTATATATGTACCTATATATATATACATATATATATATGTATATATATATATATATATACACACTAGATCTCTATAAATGTACTTATAGTCATATGTATTATGGAAAATTATTAATAATTTTCATTTCTGGAGTCTGCCTTAATAATGTGAATTGGGTCTGTTCACCTGTGCATCCCGTAAAAGGGAAGTCATTAGGTTCTTCAAACCAAAGATCACGATCTAGCCACACTTGAGTTACATCAAGCTATCTCAGGCCCAGGCTTACTGTTGTATTGATCTGTATGGAACAACAAGTCTTTGTTACTTACCTTCTACATGACTTTAGGCAAATTATCTACATGCCTTTAAATGTTTAAACATTTTAGACAGGCAGATTACCTATATTTCTTTTTTAAAAATTTTTTTTTATTTAAAGAGAAAAAACAGAAAAAGGTAGAAATATTACAGAATTTCAAAAAAAAAGGATAAACAGTAAGAGATCACTGGTTGATAAATTACATATTGTCCTTCTAGAAATAGTTGTTCAAGTTACAAAATTAGAGCATACAAAGTAGACATTCAAGCAGTGAGACTGCAAACAGATCTGTTCAACAATCCAACAGGAACTTAGAAGTATGTTTATCAATCCTACACACTTAAATATTCATGCAGTTATATCTTTTATAGCACTTCCTATTTCCTCTTTTTTTATAATAGCAATTATGCATTTTAAAAAAATTTTATTTAAAGAGAAAGCAAAAGAAAAAGGGTAGCAACAATACAGAATTCTAAAAGAAAAAAGAAAAAACACTAAGAAATCACTAGTTGAAAAATTACACACTGTCACCTTGGATGTAGTTGTTCAAGTTGCAAAATTAAAGGATACATAGTAGACATTCAAATAGTGAGACTGCAAACAGTTCTGCTCAAAGATCCAACAAAGATTTAGCAATATGGTCATCTATCCTACACACTAAAACATGCATGCAGTTATATCCCTTAGAGCCCTTTCTTTTCTTCTTTTTTACAATAGCAATTACACATTTTGGTTTTATTACTCTTATAGTTCTTATCACTTTTTACACTAGAGACACAATGCGATATTTATAAATATGATTCTTACTTATTTCACTAATGAGGATAGTCTCAAGTTGTCTTCATTTACTTATGAAGGACTCAAGATCATCCTTTATTACAGCTGAGTAATATTCCATTGTGTAAAAATACCACATCATTTTCATCCACTCTGCAGTTGATGGGCATCTTGGTTGTTTCCAAAATTTAGCTATTACACATTGTGCTTCTATGAACATGGGTGCACATATATCACTGTGATATGAACTTTTCAGTTCTTCTGGGAAAATACTCAGGAGGAGAATAGCTAGACTGAGTGGGATTTCCAATCCTAGTCTTCTGAGAATTCTCCATATGGATTTCCATAGTGGTTGCACCTACATTCCCACCAACAGTGGAGCAGTGTTCCTTTTTCCCTGCAGCCTCGCCTACACTTGTCATCAGTTGATTTCTTGATGGTAGCTATTCTTTCTGGAGTGAGGTGAAATCTCAATGTTGTTTTAATTTGCATTTCTCTAATGACCAGTGATGATGAACATTTTTTCATGTATTTATTTTCCCTTTGTATATCTTCATCTGAGAATTGTGTGTTCATCTCAGATGCCCATTTTTGGAAAGGCTCTTTGAATTTGGGGAGCTTGATGTTTTTCAATTCTTTATATGTTCTGGACATAAGTCCTCTTTCTGAGGGGTTGCTGACTAAAATTCTTTCCCATTCTGTGGGTTTTCTTTTCACGCTTTTGGTGATTTCCTTTGAAGTGCAGAAATTTTTCAATAATATGCAATCCCAGTTGTTGATTCTTTGAAGTGTTTCCCATGCAGTTTGCATTTTGTTTATAAATTCTCTGCCTACCTCTATGTCTCCAACATTTCTATCTACTTTATCTTCTAGTAGATTTAGTGTTTCTGTTTTAAGATTTAGGTCTTGGATCCATTTAGACTTTAGTTTTGTGCATGGTGATATGCATGGATCTAGTTTCAGTCTTTGGCATGTGGAGATCCAAGTTTTCCAACACCGTTTATTAAAGAGGTTATCCTTCTTCCAGTGGACATATTTAGCCTCTTTGTCAAATATCAGGTGGCTGAGTGTCTTTGTAGTTGTGCTTGCATCTTTTGATCTGTTCCATTGATCCTCAGGTCTATTTCTTTGCCAGTACCATGCTGATTTTATCACTGTGGCGTTATAGTACTGTTTCAAGTCAGGAATTGAGATGTCTCCTGCCTTGCCTTTGTTGCCTAGAATTGTGTTTGCTATTCTAGGTTTCTTCTGTTTCTAAATTAATTTTAGGAGTGTTTTCTCTAGATCTGTGAGGTATGTCAATGGTATTTTCATTGGAATTGCTTTAATTCTGTATAACAGTTTTGGAGTATGGCCATTTTCACAATGTTGGTTCTTCCTAACCAAGAGTAGGAATATACTTTCATTTTCTAATATTTTCTTCAATCTCCTTTTTCAGTGTAGTATAATTTTCAGCATATAGGTCTTTTACATTTTTAGTTAGGTTGATTCCTAAGTAGTTCATTTTTTTAGATGTGATTGTAAAGAGCAATATTTTCATAATTTCTCTCTTGGTGAGCTATTTGTTTGTGTATAGGAATGCTATTGATTTTTGAGCACTAACTTTGTATCCAGCTATACTGCTGAACTTGTTTATTACCTCTAGTAGTCTTTTAATGGAGTTTCTTGGGTCTTCTATACAGAGTATCATGTCATCTTCAAATAGCGATAATTTAACTTCTTCCTTTCCTGTCTTTATTCCTTTTATTTCTCTCTCTTGTCTGATTGCCCTGGCTAGTGTTTCCAGAACTATTTTGAAAAGGAGAGGTGATTGTGGACATCCTTGTCTTGTCCCTGATTTTAAAGTAAAAGCTTTCAGTTTTTGACCATTTATTATAATAATGGTTGTTGGTTTGTCATAGATGGCCTTTATAATGTTGAGGTAGACACCATGTATTCCAAGTTTCTGAAGGGTTTTTATCATGAACATGTGTTGGACTTTGTCAAAAGCTTTTTCTGCGTCTATTGAGATGACCATGTGGTTTTTGTTTTTGGCTCTGTTGATGTGGTGTATTACATTCATTGATTTGCATATGTTAAACCACACTTGCATTCCTGTAATGAACACCACTTGGTCATGATGTATAATCTTGATGATTTGCTGCATTCTATTTGCCAGTAATTTATTGAGAAATTTTTCATTAATGTTCATTATGTGAGATTGGTTTATAGTTCTCCTTTTTGGTTGAATCTTTTACTGGTTTTGGTATCAGAGTAATACTTGCCTCCAGGAATGATTTAGGGAGGATTGCTTTCTTTTCAATTTCACTGAAGAGTTTAAGGAGTATCGGCATTAAATCTTCTCTAAATTTCTTGTAGAATTCAGCTGTGAATCCATCAGGAGCTGGGCTTTTCTTTGTTGGTAAGTTTTTAATTACATTTTCAATTTCAAAAGCTGATATTGGGTTGTACAAAATCGCTGTATTTTCTTGGTTGAGTTTTGGTAGTTCATATGTTTCCAGAAATCTGTACATTTCCTCTGTGTTTTCCACTCTATGTGAATAGAGATTTTCAAAGTAGGTATTCATGATCTTTTGAATTTCCATGGGATCTGTAGTAATTTCTCCCTTTTCAGTTCTTATTGCATGAATTTAGTTTTTTTCTTTCTTTCTCTTGATAAGGTTAGCTAGGGGTTTGTCTATTTTGTTTATTCTCTAAAAAAACAGCTTTTTGATTCATTAATTCTTTGTATTTTTTTTTAGTTTCAATTGCATTGATTTCTGCTCTAATCTTTACAATTTCCTCTCTTCTGTGAGCTTTGGGTTTAGCTTGCTCTTCTTTTTCTAGAAGCTTGAGATGGAGCATTAGGCTGTTTGTGTTCATTCTATTTTCTTGATATGATAATTTATTGCTATATATTTCCCTCTTAAGACCACTTTCATTGCATCCCATATATTATAGTATGTTGTTTCTGTGTTTTCATTGAATTGTAGGTATTGCTTTATTTCTTCTTTAACTTAATCTGTAGTCCACTGGTTGTTCAAAAGGTTGTTATTTAATTTCCATGTATTTGTGCAGGTTTTGCAATTTCTTTTGCCATTAATTTCCAATTTCAGTGAGCTCTGGTCAGATATATATGCATGGTATGATTTCAATACCTTTGCATTTACTTAACCATGTGTTATGGGATAATCTATGGTCTATTTTGGAGAATGTCCCACTTGCTGCTGAGAAGGATGTGTATTCTGATGTGGTTTGGTGGAACACTCTGTAAACGTCTACTAAGTCCAATTGCTCACAGATATGATTTAGTTCTGTTATTTCTTTGCTCACTTTTTTGTCTATTTGATCTATCTCTTTGTGACAATGGGCTGTTAAAATCTCCTATTATAATTGTGTTCTTGGGTATTTGGTTTTTCATATCCATTAGTGTCTATCTTACATAGCTGGGTGCTCCTGTATTTGGTGCATATATATTTATAATTGTTAGTTTTTCCTCTTGAATTTTTTCCACTGAGTATGTAGTGACCTTCTTTATCTCTTTTAATCATTTTAGGTTAGAAGTTCATGTTGTCTGCAATTAGAATATTTACCCTTGCTTTTTTTTATGTTCCTGTTGCATGGAATATTGTTTTCCTTCCTTTGACTTTTAATCTATGAGTTTCCTTTTGGGTCAGATGTGTTCCTTGTATACAGCATATTGTGGGATCCTGTTTCTAGATCCATTCTGTCAATCTATTTCTCTTTATAGGTGAGTTGAGGCCATTTACATTTATGAATATCACTGATATGTGCTGGCTTGACTTTGCCATGTTTTGTTCCAGTTGTTTGCTTTCTGCTTTTCCCCTTATTTAATTGCTTATCCTACCTGGTGGTTTCTTTCTATTGTTGTTTTGTGTATTGTGGTCATTTTTATCTTTGTGTAGTATGTCTTTCAGTGCTCTTTCTAGGGTTGGTTTGGTGAATGTGAATTTCTTCAGTTGTTTTTTGTCATGGAAGTATCTTGTTTCTCCACTGAAGTGGCTCTGAAAAGAGACTTTGGGGTAATAATTCATCTGTCGCATCCCTTAGAGCTGGTATACTTCGTGACCACCTTGGTACCCTCAGACGTGGCATGCTTGGCCAGCTCACCAGCCAGCAGCAGGCGCACGGCCATGTGGATCTCGCAGGACGTGATGGTCGAGCACTTGTGCCAGGTGAGACGCCTCTCCGGCTATGCGCTCGTTCACGAACAAGTTCATGATGCCCGTGGGCTTGGACGAGATGCCACTGTCAGAGTGCATCTGCTTCAGCACCTTGTACACTTACACCCAATAGCTTTCCTTGCAGCTGTGCTTGTGCTTCTTGCAGTCCTTCTTCTGCACCTTTGTTACAGCCTTTTTGGAGCCTTTCTTAGGAGCCACAGCAGATTTCGCCAGATCGGGCATTCTTCTCGCTCAAAACTACAACTCACGCCAAGAAAACTGATCGCAGACTACCTACCTACATTTCTTTAAAAATGTCCTAGTTGAAATTAGGACATTTGTACCCTTTAGAAGTGAAGCTAATAATTTATACCCTGTAGAAATTACATTCGGATTCATTATATTACTTTGATATATTTATTTGGTTGCATAATAAATATTTAATAAGTGCTTTTAAAATTAAAATATAATGCCTTTAATTTAATAAATGTTCTTATAACAAATCTATCATTTTTCACTCCCTTAGAGGTACAGACAAATTTAGGGCTATAATAGCAGAAAAATCTGTGATAGACGATCAGGAAAACATCGAATTTGCTTAATTGAACACCCCAATCCTGAACACAGAGCACAATCTTGTTGATCCTCTGGTCTAGTCCCATCTGCAAGTGAATGCACCCTAGAACTTTCCCTTGTATGCTTGAACAACCTTTCAGGAACAGGAAATTCATCTTTCTAAGATACAATCTTTACATTTTGGGTACACCTATCCATGAAGGTAAAACATGAATCTTTGTAACATCTAATCCTTTAATTTCAATTGCTTCTAAGGAATAAATATACAAAAAGTATTTCTCTAAAAAGTGTCTTATTATATTTTTATTAATTTTTATTTGTATTCCAATTTCCTTAAACTATTTCTCATATTCAATATAATGTCTTAGTTCTTTTATGTCATTTAAAAGCATGATGTAAGGTGTAATTTCTCCCCCTGAGTAGAATATTTTATATGTGGCCCAACAATCATGATGTAAAATAGAAAAATGGAACTATTTCCTTCTTTACTCAAAAAATGTCCTTTGACTACTGCAGTTGGACATTTAATTCATGATTATGATCTTGTTTCATCATCCAGCTGTGTTTTTTTTGTTTTTTTTTGCTCCTACTTAGCTTATACCAACTCGAATTGTTTTTTTAGTTTGGTTCTTATATTTTTTACAATATCCAATATCAGAGTAGATTTTCTATAAGTGTAATATCTTTGTATGATTATTTTTAAAACTCTGACTGAAGATTTCCATATTTATACTGAATATCATTTTCTTGATTTGTTTGCATCTGATACATTCAATCCTTTTAAACTTATTCAAGGTTCAAATGTGACAGTCTTTATTATATTTTCAAACAATTCACAATACAATCAATAGTATAGAGAAGCTGATTTGGTTATACACCAAGCTACCTGGTAAGGTTTAACTCAAAAGACTTATTAATGATCCTTTAGTTAAAATGTTGAATATATTTAGAATATAAGATATTCAATATTTGTTAGTTTTACAATGAGGCACACAGAATATTAAAAGTAGAGTTATGTTGCTATGGTTCAAATACAATAGTTGAATGTATTTATGATCTAGACTAAGCAGGTTATTAAGAAATAGTACAATCCACTAAATTGGGTATAAAATGAATACTATTTTAATTTAATGAGTTTTCTCATCTTATAATTCCAATAGAATCTTAACGCACTGAAGTCCAAAGGTACATGTATAGGAACATAGTACCATTTTTAATCACTGTAACATTTTTGAAGCAGATTTTTCTACATTATAAAATGAAGAATTTATTAACCAAATATCAATAAGCATTTGCAGTGAGCCCTAGGCTTTCAAAGACAGTTAATATTATTTAATTTTAATAATTTGATATTTATGTTTTGTTAGACAAATTGATAGGATTTTGATGGATGCCATTTTATAATAAAGCAGGTGTAATTTAAAAAAGGCATTATTCCTCCAAATTTATGAGACATGCTACTACTTACAATAAGAAAAATCAGCAAGGTATCTAAAAGTATCTCCCATAATTTTTCTATTTGCAAGGCATCTAATGTAATTATATGGTTACTGACTGTTAAGTGAGATGAATGGGCAGTTTAACTTTTATATGGCCTCATCTCACTAATTCTCCTCCAAATATTGAATAATCACTCAATTAAACAATATATTTAAATATCATAGAGCAATAGAAAATGCTTTACACAATTGTTAAACGTTACCCAAGCATCATCCCATATACTACTGTGAAATGTTACACTATGAAATGTATGCAAGCCTTGCCCTAAATCTTACCTGATTGTCATTTCAGAAAGTGAAATTTAGAGCTAACGTCATAGTCTTTTTTCCTACCAAATTGCATGATCAGACTTCACAATTCTTAGACTACCCAAATTCAAACACACCTTGCTACTCATATTTACCACTTATATCAGAAAGCATCTTGAACCTGTTATCATTCATAACTGTGCTTCTCTATAGCTTAGTGTGAGAGAGAGAGAGAGAGAGAGAGAGAGAGAGAGAAAGCATATTATATTTACTATTTTTACAAGACAGACAAGGCTCCATCCACTTTTGATGATGAGTGAAGTCATACCTGGCCTGGTGTGAAACAACACAGATCCAATCCTTGACAAAAGGCCCCAATTTTGCTTAAGAATAGTGAGCACATAATAAAGGCCAAAGCTCCAGGGGCATAAATGAGACCGTTTTGTTTGTTTTACTTTATGTTAAGTTGTCAGTTATGACTCAAAAAATTGCTTATAAAATTTTTTACTCCAATTGTAGACTTTAGCTACATTATACACTGTATGAAATCAAGTTGTAGAAGACAAATGCACTACTCATGTATGGAAAACAAAACAGTAAAGTAGCAGTTGAAAAATGTGAAAAAACAGAAAAAAGAAGATAAAAAATGAATTCTGCCCTCAAAAGGAATCTATGTTAATTTTAGTTCTGTACACAATTAATGCTTACATGGAAGCTAAGGCTTTCTAACTAGGAAATTAAGCATCCTTGGCAGATGCTAGCTCAAAACTGTATTGTTATATGTACTGCACTCTTTCAGATGCAATGAATGAAGAGGCAGAATGTGTCCCTCTTCCAGCAAATAAAGACCAGAAATGAGGACCTGTTCAAGAAAGCAAAGGATATGAAATCTTTGTGGCCCAGGCCACATAAATTCCATTTTCCTTTCTCACAACCTTTGTAATAAAACTCTTGTTAATGAAAAGGATCCACTTGAGATTGTGGAGTCTAAATCTGACACTTTGTCTAATTCTCCCGACTGTCTTCAATTTCCTATTGACCCTTGATCTATCAATTTCTCTCCCCTGGGTCAATCTCAGTGACTGTAGGAGCAGATCTGTTTTTTGTGGCATATGAAACACATTGTGCAGCTTCTTTAAGAAAAAAGTGAACAGTTCACAAATATAAATAAGTACAAAAGTATAGCATTAGATGAGAGGATAAATTCTCTCTCAATGAGATTGTGGCTTGTCTACAGGAATGCTATTGATATTTGAGTGCTGGTTTTATAACCAGATATATGACTGAATCTGATTATTACATCCAGAAGTCTTTTGGTAGAGTTTTTGGGGTCTTCTATGTAGAGTATTATGTCACCTACAAATAAAAATAATTTAAATTCTTCCCTTCCTTTTTTTTATTTATTTTTTTCTCTTGCCCAATAGCTCTAGCTAATGTTTCAAGAACTCTACTGAATAGGAGAGGTGATAGTGAACATCCTTGTCTTGTTCCTGTTTTTAGAGACAAAGTTTCCAGTTTTTGATGATGTTGGCTATGGATTTGTTACAGATAGCTTTTATCAGATTGAGATAAAAACCAATTATTCAAATTTTCTGAAGTTTTTTTTTTTTTAATCATGAGTGAGTGTTGGACTTTGTCAAATGAAATTGAATGGGAACAATATTCCCAAAGTCATTCCTGCAAACAAGTATTACTCTGCTACCAAAACCAGAGGAGCACCCAACCTAATATGAAATATATAGGCCAATCTCTCTAATGAACAAGGTGCAAATATCCTCAACAATATATTGGCAAACAGAATGCAGGCAATCATTAAAAATATTATATACCATGACCAACTAGATTTCATCCCAGGGGTACAGAAATGGTACAACATAGACAAATGAATAAATGTAATACACCATGTTAACAGAACCAAGGACAAAAATCATATAATTATCTTAACAGATACATAAAACCATTTAACAAAGTACAATTAATTATTATTAATGACATGTTAATCATGTAGAAATTTTTTTACGATTTAGGGGAACTGTTATAAAGTTTCTCTTCTGCAGAGACTGTAAATTTTCTTGCATAATGACTAAATTAAAATATATTTTGGATGGATGAACTCTCAGCAGAGTGCTTTGCCTTCAATACAATATAACTAGAAGGGTAAATGTTTCAGTTTGTGTTAGAAGTGTTCCTGCAGCCAATTCTTATAGTAAAAATAGCTGTAACTCAATTATATATGAAAATCCACATAAATGCATTCCAGTGAATTCAAATTTTATATATCCCACACAAATTCATATTTCTACTACTCCAACAGCATTCCAAAAAATTAGAATTATGATAACATTGGAATGAGAGTAGAAATCAACAACACTTTTAGCCAATTACCATTAAAACATCTCATTTCTTATGCTTTTAAAAAAACGTAAGATCTGATCATCGCACAATGAGTCTTCTCATTGGTAAATTGGCCTTTGGAATCTAGTTTTTTTCCACTTATTTCAAAGACTCTCATGACTCTTTCCAAGAAATGACAGTTTTGGTTGTCAACCTGACTGAATTAAAAGATGCCTAAAGAATGAGCACAGCACACTTCTGGCTGTGTCTATGAGTGTATTTACAGAGAAGATTGGAGAGAGAGTCATCAAACTGAGTAAAGAAACTACTCTAAATATAAGCAGCACCATCAATTAACTTATGGGTCTGGATGAAGCAAAAAAATCAGAAGAGTAATGTTCGTGCTCCTCTGTGCTTGTTCCTTCTTCAGTAGGTTCATTTTTTTTTTACTGTTGTCACCCATGGACATCAGACTTCTATTTCTTTAGTTTTTGAAAGAAGATATAAAATGGCAGCTCTCCAGGAAGCTTCCAGGCCTGTGGCCTCACATTGGGTCTATGACATCAGCTTCTCTCACTCTGAAGGTTTTGATGTGTCAAGTTGAGAAAGTTTCTTTTCCCCTGACTACTAATTCTACCAATAATCACTGAAAACTCAGAATAACACTATCACACCATATCCGAATCCTGAGTTCAACGGCATCTGTTACACTTTCTGTCTCCTTACCCTCTCCCACTATCACCCATCAATCTGTAGATACACTATGCATCTCAAAACCTGGGAATCATCCTTGATTTCTTTCTTCTTTTCATCCTCCACTCTAATAAGTTCTCAAGTTCAGTAAGTCCTTCGCTCATGCATTTCTCAAATTTTTATTCTTTTATTGCTACCGATGCCATAATTTGCTCAACAATCCTATATCTCCAGGACTCCTGAAACTATCTCCTAATAAATCCTTCTGTCCTTTGCCTTGTGTCCTTAAAGCCAGATTTGTATAATTCAAATAATAAATTATTAAAAATTCAATCCTGAAATAGCTCACAGCTTCAGTGTTCCCAAATAATGCTCAAGGCTTTTGCTTTGTATCCTATCCTTTTCAGTCTTGTGTCTTTCTATGCTTAGGCCATACTTTATATTTCAAAAACAAAGAAAAAAACACCCTAATACAAAAGATATGCAATTCTTTGCATAAACTATCAGTTTAAAACTTCTCATTCTCTACTATCTTGAATGTTTGCATTTACATAATCTAACTTCCCACCCACTTTTAAAGACCTGACTTATGGGGCTGGGGATTTAGCTCAGTGGCATAAGCACCTGCCTGGCAAACACCAGGTCATGAGTTCGATCTCCAGTACCACAAAAAAATTTAAAAAAATTTTTTTTTAATTTTTTAAAAAAAGACTTGACTTACATGCTAGCTTATTTTGTAGATATTTCTGGAACCAAATACCAAAATATTTTCTCACCTCATTCTTTTGTGGAAATTCTAATTGTAAATCTTCCACATAATTTTTATGTCCTTTGTCCCCCATTGAATAGCACCCTTGAGTGCACAGACCCTGTTCCATCCATCTTTGGAGCTGCATTTTATGTTATAGTTCCTGACAAATAAAAGGTTCTCAATTACTTTAAATGAATGAAAATAAAATATGTTTTCCAATGGTAAAGATAAAACTATAATCTTGAAGTGCAGAGGGGAGAGTGATTACTAGTGAATGGTGTCTCATGAAGTAACTTATGTTCAAAATAGATCTTGAAAGATAAACACTGTGATGTAAGGTAGAGGCATTCTACACTTCAGGGGAGAGATTTAATAAACCATGACTAAAGATCAAAGACCTTCATTGCAAGCATGCATTCAAAATTAAACTAATGAAGGAGAACTTGGAAGAATAAATGTGAACAAAATATCCTTTAACCCCTGACATGGATGACAAGCCTCAAAAGATAATCAAGAAGATCTAATTAGTTCAGCAAAAGAATGTCTTTGCCATTGAAAATGAAACATTATCTTTTGTGTTCATACAGGACATAACACTAACGATACCAAAATGCAAAGTAGCTTTCTAGAAAAAAAATTAAGGTAATGCAAATAAAAATGTTAAATATGAGAAATATTGGTCATATTTCATTTTGATAATTTATTACATGAATAAAAACAATTGTGTATAAATGACTAACAAAAACAATACTTAATATTGAGGCATTGTTCAATCAAACATTGACCTAGTTCTCTTTTAATTACTGTAGAATAAACACTGAGACAGAAAATAAGATCTTTTAATTTAAAAAGCCTAAAACCCAATCAAATAAAATAAGTAAGCATTAATATTAGAAAAAATACAGGATTTCTAATGTATAAGTGGTACAAAAAATTTTAAAAGAATACCCAAGAGAAGATATAAGTCAACTTAGAATGTGAATATTACATGTCAAGAAGAGCTTGAATGTAAAACTTACCTTTAACAATGCCCAGAATGCCTGGCAAACCAGATTGACAGAATGGCAAAGATGCTAGCATAGGTGAGGTGAAGGTCTGGGACAGGGTTGAATGAGACATTTGGGTGATGAAACCATCAGAAGACTCCTGAAAGATTAAGAAAATTTATACATATATTCTCATTGCTAATAGGAAGGTACTATAAACTTCAAAAGGCAAATCATATGAAAACAATCTGATCAGAATATGAAGCATCTAGGATGCATTTAAAATTAAAAAAAAAGACTGAGTACTGTTAAATAGCATTTTGTCTCTTGTTACATTACTTTTCCCTTTCTTCATAATATACCTGTGTGCACCTACTTTTGAAGTGTTAGCTTCTCATTTTCTGTTTTTGTTTTCCTTGTAATAGTTCTTCAAAAAACATTGTGCAAAATTTTCTTCACAGATCTATTTGTTGTAATATTTAGAGGCTTCTAAACCTCCTGTGTAGTTTGTGGTTTTACATTTATTTTCTCATTTCATCTGTTATAATTAAAACTATCATAAATGACCACCGAGTTTTTCAAAGCTTTAATTAGACCTTGAAAGTTTATGCATGCCTGCTATTGACACCTCAATCAATATATGAGAAGACAACTGCCTTAACTTTGCTATTCTCACTATAATTGATAACTAAGAAAAAGAAAAAAAACAGTGAAAATCAGAGAAGAGAAAAAATTATATATATGCAATACAAACATAACTACATAAAGTATGATTCATTAATGCATTAGTGCAGTTTAAGCACCCTGTAAAAATGTTAACTCACATTTGACACTCAGAGTAGTCTTATAAAGTAGGAACAATTATTATCTTCACTTTATTCATGAAGAACCCAGGGATTATAGAGATAAAAAGTTCACCAAAGGTCACACTGGCTCTGCAGGACCAAATACACCTTGATATTTCTGACTTCAAAGTCCCTTGTTTCAACTACAAGAATGACTTTAATTACAAGAATATACTATCTTACCCTGACTTGTATCTTTTCAAATGCCATCCAAACAGCATTTTCATAGTACTTATAAAACTGAAAATAATTAGCAATGTGTTTTTCAATGTTATTTTGATAATCTTTGTGGTTTTAATGATTTCCAAGGTTTACATACTTTAGCAAAAAAAGAAAGAGAACTGAATCTTTAAAAATTGGAAACTATTTTTGAAGTTATGATTTTTATAATGAATATAATACAAAAGTTTAAGAAAAGCATTCACACAGATTTGTATATTTAGCTCAATCCACTTACTTAAAAGGATATTTGATTTAAAAATAGGGGAAGGAGAGAGAAGAAGGATAAAGAAAAAGAGAAGAAAGAGAAAATAAAAGAGGAGGAAAAATGGAAAGCAAGGAAAATAGGAAACTGAAAAGAAGGAAAAGAAAGAGGAAAAATGAAAAGAAATGGAAGGAGAAGAGGCCAATGGAAAAAGAATAAACCTGGAGACTAAAGAATTAGTTAACTACATAAAAATAACAAAATGGTATAAGAGAAAGGTGATTATAAGAGAAACTTTCAAGAAAAATATTAAACTCAGAATCATGACATCAAAACAAATATAACACCTGTGCAGGCCTTTGTAGTGTATGATACATTTGTGTGTGGGGTAAATTCAATCACCAGAAGACTCACCTTTTACTATTTTCAAATTTTATCGAAGTTTTAATGCTCCGCACAAAACCATCTCACCCTCCACCTCTCAGTGTTCTTAGAGTCTATAGTTTCCATCCGAGAATAATCTAATCCTTATTGGTCTGCACTCCCCCACCCTTACCCCAGCTCTCAATATTCAATCTGTGTCCTGCTTGTGTGAAGTGGACTTGAAGGGATTTATCATCGGACTGGGTGTGACTTACATTTAGCTCTTTTTTCCTCTTCCAAGCCTGGAATACTACATGTAGTCATAGGATTTACCAGGAGTTTATACTGTTAAAATGGAAGAAAGAGGAAAAGTTACATTATGTCTTTCTTAAAATCTTGAGCAGCACAAGCAGAATAAGGAAGGAGTTAGAAATAGATGATAAACTTTGAAGAAAATGCCTTTTATTTCTATTTATAAATGTTTTTTGGAAACAGGGCTCAAATACTCAAGAGAAGCAGAAAAGAAACCCCAACAAGATATTCCAAAGGTTAATTCATGCAGAAAGGATGAAAGCATCATATTTTGTAATGTCAATTTCTATTATGTCATATACTAAACAGTGTCAAGATATGGAATAATGAAATAAAACTCAAGGCTTGAAATTTTTATTAATGGTTCTCCAATGCTAAATCATTAATCTCTCAATAATCATATTACTCTCACAAGTTGTCTATTCTGTATTGTTTAAAATAAAATATCTGCATTTCAAAGCATTCTTTAAGAAAGTATAAAATATTTCTTTGGCCATATTTGATATATAGAGAATCCTAAGGAAAACAAATGCTTTTAATTAGCCATAATAAAAGATGGCAAAGGTGAAGCAAAGATCATTTCAATGTCCCAGTTGTTTCCACTAGATTAAACAGTTCATTTAATAATAGAACAGGAAATTTCCACAATGAATATGACAGGGTAAATCTTGAAGTTTTTCCATCCTAAACTCCATTATACTTCAAAATCACATTCCCTGTCAACCCATTTACTCATCCACTTTAAAATGTACAAAGTAAATACTTTCCAAAGTAATAATTCCCAATAATGCCCAAAAGCAAATATTTCCTAAGTTTTTGGAGTTATAACATTCTATCATTTTTATGACATTTTATCTTCTTATAGTTCTGTATAGATTGTTTTTTACAAAGTTATGTTTTACCATTTAGCTTGGATTATAGAATTAAGAAAAATACCCTGTAGTTTAATTATTTCCTCTAAGGGTATAATAATTCATTAATTCATTAATTATTTTTCTCTTTCTTGCCTTCTCCCAACTACATTTGTTTAATTTTCTTGTCCTTAAACTCAACTGTTTTATTTTATAATTGTGACTAATTTAATTTTAGGTTTAAAGTAGGTTGATTTTAGCTACATTTTGTATGAGCAGCCAAATGAACCGTGTTTGATTGCACACCCTCCAGAACCAGGCTGTCTAAATTTGATTTCTTATCCTACCACTTACTAACTGAATAACATAAATGATTCTAACATAAGCAAGACCTTTCTTGATGATGTCACCTCATCTAAGTTGGCCTCACCCAAGACTTCTGCAAGCCTGCAAGATGATATCTTGTACTTCCTGGTCCTGTGGGCCTGAACAGTGTAAAAAATATTAAACCAACATAACCAACACATAGACATAACCAGACCATCCTTCAGCTCATTTAAGATACCTTTGTTTATCTCTGTGCTATGTATGTGCTAAGTACTATGTACTTTGCTTATCTTTGTAGATAAGTGTCTGTACTTGGAATCCTGTAAATTTGATATAGTTTGGCCTAAGGTAACCTGTGATGTGATTTTACTACTGGAAAACCCCAAGACAAAGAGCTTCAGTGGCAACCCACTTGTGGGACCTTCCTGTCTGTCAAGGGTTTTCACATAAAAAGCTTTACTTTTAATCCCACTTGTCCTCCAGTCCACTTTTAAGTCATAAGATACATTTTTTGCAATCACAAGACGGGTTTCAATTTACTTCCTTGTAATAAGAACATGATATTAAGTGAAATAAATCCAACATAAACTTAAATATATGAGGAACCCAGAATTTTATAACTCAAAATTAAATATGCAAATATGAGAGGCGCTCAAATCCCCAAATTACTTATTGTATTGTTTTAAAAATGTTTTAATATATATGTTTATTTAGTTCATCTATACTACTAGTTTCTCTTAGTTTGTTGAAAAGAAAGTTTTGTGCTATTAACTGTTTCTTCTCTATAAGAGAGTCATTTTTGTCTATGTCTTATACTCCAACTACCTTGAAGATGATGATACACAGTGTATTAATGGGTGCTATTCTCTTAACATTTTGTTGTGTTTTTTTGTTAAATAAGAGAAGAAGAAAAGATGAAATCTGTTCAGGTGTGGAAAGAACTTAGAGCAGTGTATAACATATTATTTACCATGTAAGTGTTAACTATTAGCATTTCTAACTCCGTAATGCATTACCTAGCTAAACGGTTAGTAGCTGGTTGGAAGTTCAAAGGTGATATTGGCATCATATATCTTCAAGTTCTTTATACAGTGAGCCCTACAGAGTCTAACCCAGAAAACTTTGACACATAGATGCCTTACACTCAGCAGCATGTGTATCTTGGTCATCTGAAGACTTCTTGGTAAGGCATCTGTACTTAGTGGGCTGAAATTGTGTGATGTACAAGGGGTCATTGAAGCCTGTGGGGGCTCCTTCCATCATAGGAAAAGCTCAAGTCTCTTTGGGGGAGTAAATACTGTGGCCAAATGATTTTACACTTCGAAGTGAGTATCATCTCAAACTTCGGTTATGCCTTTCATATGTGAACGTCTCTGAATTAGATTTGAGTAAAACAGCATCATCAGCAAAGGGCATTCACCTTCCCCCTTCCACTGCCCTGCATCTCTTCCCAGTGATCTTAAGCTTTTCTTCCACACAAAACACCTACCACAGGCACTGGCTGCTGCAAACTTTCTTCTGAATTATTGCTGTAAAATATTTATGTTTTCAAACCCCCTTAGCAATAAATATTCTTGTAACTTTTACTCAGTACCAACTGACATGCTATTCAGAAACAAGACAAAAAACAAAACAAAACAAAAGACTGTCTATGTATTGGAATAGTGTTGCTACTATTGGTGAAATTTCAGAGTGATTATGTGAAAATTCTACCACTCACAGTCCTGAGAAAACAGATTTATATTTTATGATTTATAAAAAAGATAACACATTTATGATATTTTTAAAATTTGATGAAAATTTCCTATTTATATAAAATCATTGATAGATGATGCTAGTTTTTTACTTTCAATTATTTTTAGACAT
>PVLA01000562.1:0-122207 GCA_004027455.1 Hydrochoerus hydrochaeris
ATTAGCTTAGTTGACAAAGTAAAGTTTAGAAAACTGCCCTTAAGATAATCAGATTCAAAGATTTCAGAAGCTATTTTTTAATCCAAACATCTTAGATCACCATTTTAAAATTAAAAGAAAAAAACCACAAAGCACAATAGACTAAATCCTGACTTTCACCTATAAAATGGTCTATCATTTCACACATGAAAATGAGACATTATCTTTTGTACCTGTGGGTTGGCCATTGCTTTTTCCTGTAAACCAAGCCCAAACTTGCTAGCGATCCACAAATTCCACACTTCCCCTCCCACCGAAATCACATAAATAGTTCCAACTGCAGACCATAGCTGGTCTCTCTTGAGGGCACACCCTATTTTTTTTTTTGAGTGTGTACTTTTAAAATTCTCTGCAATAAATCCCTTTATGTCTCTTACACACATCCTGAAAATCATGTTTCTGTGATGGAAGTCAAGCAACTGACAACTTGCCCATAAATTGGATGAGTCATGGTTCCCTGTCTGCTTTGGGAACCTCCAGTGACAATACTAGACTTATTGAATCAAACCGTCTGAAGTAGGACCCAGCAATTTATGGTTAAACAAGCTCCACAGGTGATTCTGATGTTCATGCTAACCACTCTAATACCTGCCCAACCCAGCCTCCTTCAAAGATAAGGGCCAGGATTTATTACAGGCTCCACTGAGGCCATATAACTGGAGCCTTGGCTTCTCTTGTAAGTACCTGTATTCTGTTGGACCAAAAAACTAGAGATTCTAGCTTCCTAGAGACTAAGTAACAAAAGCTAGAAGTCTTAGGAGTCCTATCAACAGGGATATTGAGGCGGTGATAAAATTCTCTGAGAAAACTCAGCCCAGTGAGTTTGATCATACCACACATGAGTTTCACATGAATTTGAGGTTATGTGAGTGTGCATATAGAATTGAAGCCCACATCAAAGGTCTGTCCTTTGTAAGACATCATTTTAGAAGAGAGCCTATTCATTTGACTTCCTGTTCCTGATGGTCAGTCTAATTGCTTTTGTTAGTTTAATGTGCACAAAAATATGAAATGTATCATTAGCATCTTAAATCGGAACTTTTAAAAGACAGAAGACTTTGAGTAACTCAAACTTAATAAAAGTTGTATAAATGTGGCAGTTAAAGCATGATTGTTAGCCATATACAGCAAACTCCTGTCAACATACAGTATGGTTCTGATGCTACATTTTTTTAGTATATTTTCACTAAAGAACAGGTGAAAACCTTAAGGAAATATCTCTGCCCTGCTATTTTTCTTTTGTTCTGGTTTTTAGTCATCCAGTGAGTCTAAGTTCCATCCGCTTAGAGTCCCAAGATGTCTGCATTTGAATGATTCCCTTCCCTCATCCTAATTGCAGGCATTACCGCTCTTTGTCAGCAAGTGTTCAAAGTTCATGTAGATAATAGAGAAGCTTCATCACTGGATGTGCATAGCTTCTTCCTTTGATAATAACTACTGCAAATTTCAATTCAGTTCTGAAATGTGAAGAGCCTTGCTTTTCTAATGGCTGCTATCTGTCCCCTGGAGTACTTCTTCTCTGTGGGTTTTTATCACAGCTTGCTCTTCCTCTTTGTTCTCAGTGCTTGCATCTCTGTGACATTTGTCACTGTGCATTGAATAGCTGCCATTAATCCTTTGATGGAAAAGCGCTTTCTGATTTGATGTCATTTTGAAAGTGCTTCTCCCAGCCCCCTGAAAAGAAGTCGCTTCCTGGTATTTCTTATGTGTCCCTGTCAAATAGCTCCCATTTTATGTGGGATATTTCTGTCTTATGTCTGACTGTGTAAAATCAACAGACAAATAATTTCATTAGAAGCATAAGTAGATCTATGCTGAAAACATAAATGTAAAGAGGTTTTGAGCCTTTTGAGAGAGAAAATAGAGTAGTATGTTTAGGTAGTAAGCCAAGCAGTCAAAATGTACTTGCCCAGATCAGTGTTCAGATTGACATAGAATGGCACAAAAATAGTGAACTTTGTGTACATAGTTTAATGAACCCACTTAGAAGGACTGTGATTTCTTGGAACAGAGACCAAGACAGTGGCGGATCAGAATGGCCCTCTGGAAGCTGTAAAGACTTCCTGAAGCCTACAGCAATGGAATTGGTGCTTCGGGAACCCATCACGGGAGGAAAGTAAAGACGGCCAAGAAGAGACTGGTTCTGAGCAGAGGCCAGAATGAAGATTAGGAATTAGTTCATTTTACTATAAACCTCATCGGCATGCTTGAATGATACTCTGTTTCTAAATAAAGAGTTTGTAGAGCCAAGACAGTAGTCTTGTTAAAAATCTCTGGTCTGTGCCACAGAAATTTATATAACATGAATTTAGGCTCAAATCCATAAGATTCATTGTTATCTGGTGGTCCAAATGAATTTGCTGCATTTTAAAAACACTGATTTTTAGAATAGAATAGAGGAAAGATTACTGACTGTATAAATTACAGCCCTCTGAGATTTTTCAGGGCCATTCAAACACTTTTTCTTCCATAATGCTGTCTTTAATATCATTAAGTATAAAACAAACTTCTTTTCATGGTATTGTTGCTTTCCATAGCCTTACCATAGACTTTTAAGAACATAAATAAGGCTACTCACTTACACTTTTCTCCTCTTACACAAGATGGTGAGTGACCTAATGATGGTGACTGTCACTTACTTTGTTTTTCCCAGTGTTTAGCCCAGTGCTTATTAAAGAATTATCTCTCAAAAATCAGTATACCATGCTATATCTTAAATGCCACCAGGTTAAATTATTCCCATCTCTTTAAGGGAAAAGATATTGTCAACTTACATTACAAACTAATTATAAAACCATTACTTCATTGTACACATTATGATATTTTGTGATGTGATTGCTTGGCCTTGGTATCAGGATACTGGTGATACTAAATACTGTTCTCACAAATTAAATCGGGAAATGTTGCTTCCTCCTCCTCCTTTTTTTGGAGATTGTTTCTGGTTTTATTTTTCTTTTCTCTCTCTCTCTCTCTCTCTCTCTCTCTCTCTCTCTCTCTCTCTCTCTCTTCTTACTTAAATATCTCATAGAATACACATGTGAAATCACTTGGGCCTTGACTTTTTTGTGGGGATATTTTAAATTACTAAATATTTGACCTATGTTTTCTATTCATTCTTGTATCAGTGTTGATAATTTTTATTTCTGCAGACATTTTTCCAATTCACTGAAGCTAGAAGCTAGTTTTTGATATAAAATTCCTTCGTACTATTCACTTCAAAAATCTTTATATTTCTTATTCTCTGTGGTGATAATTCCTAACTTGGATAATTTACATTGTAATTCTTTTTATTGGTTAATTTAGGTAAAATTTTATCAATCGTGCTTTTTAAACAACTAAATTTTGTTGTTCTTTATTGATTTGTTCTTTAATTTTATACATTTTTTTTTTACTTTTTTGCCTTTGCTTTTCTTAAAAGGTAAATCTAGATCACTGCTTTTAGATTGTTGCTTTTCTATTCTAGTATAAATGTATAACATAGTATCATTCCTTGTAAACCTAGATTTAAATGCACCCTCTGCATTTAATATTTTTGTTTAGTTATTGTGTTCATATTTAGTTTGCTATTTTAAAATTTCTCTGTGATTTCTTCATTTCATTCATAATTTACAATTATATTACTTTCTTAATAGTTGAAAATTTCCTGTGTTTTCTTTTGTTATTGATTTATAATTTTATCACACTGTAATCAGATGATATTTGTATGTTAAATCCTCTTAAATATATTTGGATCTACATTACAACTTAAGCTGATAATCTACCCCAGAAAATGTTCTCTGTGCACTTCAAAATAGCATGTTACATGTTACATGTTGGTTGTGGAGAATTCTATACACATTAGATAGAGCTAGTTAGAGGTTATTTAACTATTCTAGATTCTCATTGATTTTCTATCTAGTAGTTGCTTATAATGTTTTAATTGAGTAGTAACTGATAAAAATATGAAGTTGCTTCTTTTTTCCATAAGAACCATGATTCTTATAATGATTTAGAATGTAAACTAGTAGAAAAGAAAATTAATCTTTATTGTTACTCTGTTAAAAGCCATAGCTTGCAGAAAATTATAAATTAAAAAATAGTTTTAAAGCAGATAATTTGAAGCTGACTTTTTAGTACGGGCCACAGAATATTCTTTTGGCTTCAAGTGAATTAGAAATATCAATGCTTATATGTTTCAGGGATATGTCCTGAGATATGTAAATTTGGCCATGCTATACTATTCAGTTAATCAAATACTAATATAGGTATTTCTATGAAGGCATATTGTATTCGTGGTTGACTTTTGCTAACAGTTGACTTTAAGCAAAGGAGATCACCTTTGATAATGGTAGCTCATTCTGTTAGAGGCCGCAGGAGTACAAACTGATGTTTCTCAGTCAAGAAGAAACACATACAGCCTCAAGAAACACTATGCCATCAACTCCTGCCTAAGTTTCTGGCACACCACCATGCCCTATGGTTTTTAAATTGTTAGTCCTGCAATGCCATGAAGCACTCTCTTAAAATACATTACACACATACACCCTCTATTAATATTTTTTTCTGGAGAATACTGACTAATTGATCATTCTTTAGTTCTCCAGTCCCATATATTCTACTCTACTTAAAAAAAAACCTACTGATGTATAATTTGATGACATTAAATGCACATAATTTAAATGTGTAGTTTTATGAGTTATGAGAAATTTATGTATTTATGTAATTATACCCAAGAGAAAACATAAACTCTATACTCTTGAATATTGCAAATTGTCAAGGTAATGAAAATGTAACCAATCAAAATTTTGGGGACATAACTAAATCAGTGTTTACAGTATCATATGGTATACAAAAGGGGACATGGACACAATATTTCCACTCCAGACTAACTGATAATTTCATTTATCTGACTCTTTGATTGGGGCTGGTTCTGTGTCTTTGTTTGACCTACTGGGAGAATTGTATGTTGTTGGTGACCTCTACATGCTTTAAAGACTGAATTTCTTGGGTATATATTTGTGGATCTCTGTAAATTCCATATGGAACCCATGGCACTGCACATGCCCTCATTTGGGTGATAAACTCTTGAGCCATTATTCCAAGGATACCCTTCTCCCCATCCATTCTCCTATACCATTATTAGTCATCTTTTTATGTGCATGTTCACACACTTCTCCCTAGCAGAGAACCCATCAGAAAAGTGAATATTCTTGGTGGATCTAATTTGGCTACTTTATATGGTATGTATCTTTTCTCAAGAAATGGAAGTACATCTTATGTGTTTCTTCTCTTGCTCTGCAATGTTTGCATACACAGTTAATCATGGACTTTGGAATTCTGCAGATTAGGAAAAAAAGACCACCATCTCTGCAGAACACACTTCATTATTTTCCCCAGTAAGCTCTTCTCATCAAGCTTCCTGAGAATGGTATGGTGGCAGTGGAGACCATTATTCCCAATACAGAAAACATCTGGGTCAAGAGAGATGCCAGCCTTCCCTTTTCTGTTACCTTGATCTCTATATGTAGCTATCTTGGTTCTTTTGGCACTTAATTTTTAGGGGTAGGAGTAAGAAGTAGAATGTTTAAGAATCATCATCAGTTGGATGAGGAATAGTTAAGGCAGAGAGAAGAACTCAGGAAGAATTTATGTTTTTATATTGGTGTCTTCAAGTAATATCATTAACTAACTAAGTAAGGAAGCTATAAGTATCAGTAGGTATTGGAGAAAAATAAGTAACTTAATTTTGGTCTGGCAGAAGCAATGTAAATTTTTCCTGTCCAGAGGACAAATTATGAGTGAATATTCACATCTCAAAACTGCCTTAAAGGGTAAGGATATTTAACTGCTGGCCAACAGCTTATATGTGCTTAATTTGGGTGGAAATGTAGAAGAGAAAGCTTTAACATGGTGAGGTAGGAAGAAACCAGCTACCTCCTAAAACCTTGGTTATTGGTAAGGAAGAAATTTAACCACAATGAAACTGACTTTCAACCTGTGGTAACTAGCTTGTAGTCATTCGGTTCATTTTTGCTAATATCTCATGAATAACACCTCACATCACAAAGACAGTGACACATGGATCTCTTAAATGTCACTTAGAAATCTTATTCCAAGATTGGCCACACAGGGCATGGTTCCTTAGAGAATCACCTCTCTAACTTATTTGATTGCTAAGGGTGCTTTTAAGTATTCAGAAATGAATTAAGCATAGATAAAAATTTAATTATTGTTTCATTTTATGCCGAAATATCTCAAAGCATAATTACCTATGCTATAAAAACAATAATAGAAAAGTCTACTGAGTATTTAAGAAGCATTTGAAATTGATCAATACACATACTCTGAAAAATAATGCATTAATATAAACAATTCTTAGTCTTCATAATTATACTCTCATCCTCGAAACAATATTGAGATGAAATAAATGTTCAAGAGTGATTTGAGAAAGAGCAGACCTAATGTTTGAGTACATATTTTACCTCAAAAGCTTCTCTTCTTTAAATTCTTATAACAATCTTGCAAGTTAAGGATTACAATTCTTATTAACAGCAATACAAAGATCTTAAATAATATTTCTAAAATCACGTGGTTAGTAATTGGCAAGGGTATAATTTTTTTAAATTTTATTTTAAAGAGAAAAAATAAAAACAATTTCAAAACAGATTAGTAGAAGAGTTAAAGAATTAATATACTGTGTATTAGTGTCTTAGTAGTTTTATACAGAGTACAAGATATAGGAGTGATATCTTGTCCAAAAAATATTAGCACAAACCTTTTTTTTCATGAATTTAAAAAAACTAGCTGTATAACTAACTTAACTATCTTGTGTATAAATATATATTTTTTTACTTTTTCCTTCCTTCATTTCTTCTTTCCCCATCACAGTTTGTCTTTCCTTTCGAACAGTTTCTTCCCAATTCACAACATCTAATATACATTTTGGATTTTATTTACTTGTTCAGTTTCTCACACTAGTGAGATAATACAATGTTTACATATATGGGTCTTATTTATCTCACTTATGAGTATGGTTTCTTGTTGCATCTATTTACCTATAAAAGTCTCTAGTTTATCCTTTTTATGACTGAGTAGTACTCCATTATATATAAAAATGCTCATATCTTTTTTTTTAATCTATTCCTCAGTTGCTGAGCATTTGGGTTGTTTCCAAGAATTAGCTATTACAAACTGTGCTGCTATAAACATGGGTGAATATACATCACTGTAGTATTATGCTTTTAAATCCTCTGGGAAGATACTGAGAATAGCTGGGTTGAATGGATTCTCTAATCCTAATTTTTAAAGCAATCTCCACACTGATTTCCACAGTGGTTGTGCCAGTCTACACTCCCACCAACAATGGAGAACAATTTCGTTTTACCCACAGCCCCTCCAGCATTTATTATAGGTTAATCTCTTAATGACAGACATTCTTTCTGGGATGGGATGAAACTTTAGTGTTGTTTTATTTGCACCTCTTGAATGACCAGTGATGCTGAACATGTTTTCATGTATTTATTTGCTTTTTTATTTCTTCATCTGAGAAGTGTGTATTCATCTCTGATATTCATTTTCAGGTTGGGTCTTTGAATTTGGGTGGTCTGATTTTTTTCAATTCTTTATATGTTCCAGGTATAAGTCCTTGTCTGTGAGACAACTAGCTATAATTTCCCCCACTCAGTGGGCTGTCTTTTCAGTCTTTTGGTAATGTCTTTTGTTGTGCAAAAGGTTTTTAATAATATGAGATCCCTTTTATTGATTCTTTGTGGTATTTCTTATGTGGTCGGGGTTTTGTTTATAAACTCTCTACCTACACCTATACCTTTAAGATTTCTACCTATTTTCTCTGCTAGTAAATTTAGTGTTTGTATTTTAATATTTAGATCTTTGATTCATTTTGACTTTAGTGCATGATGATAGACATGGTTCTAGTTTTAGTCTTTGTTATGTAAAGAACTGGTTTGCCCAGCACTGTTTATTAAAGAGGCTTTCTTCCAGTGAGCATGTTTGGCCACTTTTTCAAAGACAAGGTGGCTGAGTGTGTTTGTGGTTGAGTCTGCATCTTCTATTATGTCCCACTGACCCTCAGGCCTATTTTTTTGCTTTTACCATGCTGATTTGTAGTATAAATGCAGGTCTGGGATTGTGATGAGTCTATAATTTGATCCCTGATGTATAAGACTCCTACATGTATATTCTTTCTCTTCCTTTTCCAGCAGAAATTGAATATATTAGGTTAAAACTTTGTCAAAGATCAAGGAACACCAATTCTTACTGTTACTATTTAATTTGTATTCCCGACAAGAAAAAATAAATGTGTATATTTCTATGATTCCTTGTCTGACACATGCTAACTTATTGAGTTTACTACTCAGAGATACAAGCTCACAGTGCCTAGTAAATGACCACTAATTTAAGATGGACATAAAATCTACTAGAATATTGACACACTGAGTATTGACACAGTCAGATGGAGTAGAGCCCAGTATATGCGGGCTCCTGAATGGCGGATTCTGACTACACTTTTATCAGATATCAATATTTCTAAATTTTTACTTAATAAATTATGCTATGATGATACAAAGGTTTGTGAGAAGAATTAAAAGGTAGCCTGTGACCAAGAAAACACGTGAAAAGTGCTTTAGTAGAAGTCTGTGAGCATGTTGCTATGGCAGCAAAAGAAGGGTCACCTATTTGGACCTCAGGTATGGTTAGAAGGAATGGTTGATGTGAGTCTTGAAGATTATTAGATAGAGAAAGTACAAGAGGGTATTTTAATATAAAATGAAGGGCAAAGGATGGAAATGTGAGAAAGCAGCTTCATATATTGATACATCAGTTTTTTCTATTTAAGAGAGCAAAACATATGAAATATAAAAAGTATAAAATTTTAGAGCTGGAAGAGGTCTTAGGGGTTATGTAGCACAATTTTCTGATCGAGTCTAAGACTTCTTATTAGAAAAGCTTCAGAATTTTACAAAAAGAAACATTCCCCTTGTTACTTTTCTGCACGTAATTTATATTACTAACACTTTAAAGAAAGAAAGAGAACCAAATATGAAAAAGAAAAATATGCTGCTGAAAATTCGTGCTTTTGTTTTTGGATTCCCCGTAGTGCATGGAACTTGCATTGAACAAGCTGGAGCTGACTACCAGATTGGCATTAAGGAAGTGGTTCAACATGAGATGCGATCCCTTTGGTGACTCATTGCAAGACAGCCTTGCTCATTTCTGTGACACTTGAGGCTGAAAGATGTGTTAACAAAAAGCACAGGCAGCAGGAAGCAGTTATGTCCTTTACAGCTTATACAATAAGAGGGAAAGCACTACACTTTTTGTAAGGGTGGCTGGGTAATGATTACATGGCAATGGAAATTATTTCATAGTTCCTTATTTTCGTCCAGGTAAAGGTTTATCTTTAGGTAGGTAAGCGCTAAGCACACAAGACACACATACCAATTGTATAAAAAATGTCACTTTGCATGCACTGCAATGTTGATAAGTAGCTTAGTAGTATGGAAATTTTAGAGGTACAATGATCTTATAAAGAACTTAGTCTCTTTTTTAAAAATCAGTGGTGAGAAAACTATAGGTCAAAATATTTTTTTTCTTCCCTTGAGTTGTCTCTGTTGATTCATTAGTCACTGACCAGCAGGCAAATCCTTCCAACTTAATCAAGCTGATAAGCCCAGCTCATACTGCAGACTTCTTTCTAACTGAGTGTTTCCATGTATGTGGAAAAGTCTATTATGCTTTGCTAAAACAGCAAGATTAAAATAAACACTTGGAATGATTCCATTATCTGATTCTTTAATATTTGTTTATAAAAATACTTACACTCTGTCTAATATATTTAGTTATTTAACTCACTCTGTATGTTCTTAGTGAGAGGATGTAGGTGTTTTGAGAATGATGCTAAAATTTTAAAAGAGATTAAGGAAAGAAATATGAAGCCACTAAGGATACCTCCATAAGCAGGTCTTAATCTATACAAAGACATTGTAATTTTTGTTTCTTCATAAACTCATACCTCAAACTCAAGTGGGGTGTTATATATATGTTTGGAACAATATTCTGAGCATATTATGGCTTAAATCTAGATGCCGCCCCACCACACAAATCTTCATGTAGTCATAGGTAGGGCTTTTCTGAGGTGGCTGGATACATACTGTTTGATTATGGGATTAAGGATGTGATGCTGGGATTGATCCATGGTACAATGCTAGAATTAAGGGTGCCCCTCCCTGGGTGTGAGTGCTACCCTAAGTGTGGGCAGTATAACTAGAATTTAAAGGACAGAAAGAGGGCTGCTGCTGTTGCTAGATGCTTCTTAACTACTTTGCTGCCTTGCTGCCTTTTGCCTACCATGAACTATTCCTCCTCTGTTGATGCCCCTCTGCCATGCCACTCTACTCTGGAACCAGCCAACTCTGAACTGAAATCTCTGCAAACTTTGAGCTACAATAAACCTTTCCTCCTTTAACACTGAGTGCCAAGTATTTTGTCTCAGCAATGAGAAAAATAACTAAGACAGAGTACAAGGAAATTTCATCTTTTTATAGTGAGAAGAATAAAAGAAAGTATAAGCCAAGTCTATTCATTAGTAGTGAAAGCCCACCATAGGCCAATCACTGACTAATGCACATAAGAGTTCCAAAAGTGAAAAAAAAAAAAAAAGTAAATTTCTTACTCCATGGAAATATAAACTTGAAATGATGCAGATGGATTCACTATATAAGTATGATAATTTACTTAGTCACATGAATATTTAATATTATGGCCATTAACATCAATTCTGAGCATTCATTTTTTCTAATATCACATTTGAAAAACAATTTTCTTCAAGCTTTTATATTCAACTGATAGCAATTTAAAAATTACCAGTAGAGTCATTTTTTTGATTCATCTATTTTAAAGATAAAGAATATGGTTTCTAGTTTAAGATATTGACGGTGTGCTGTAAGAATTCACATATATAAAAATATCATTATTGTTTTTATTCTTCCTGTTGGTGGATATTAAAAGTTTCCCTAAAATAATTACTTACTCTAATGCCCTTTTAAGCAGCTGCTGAAAGGTTGCTTTATAGTGACAGCCAATGATAGTAATGGTGTATCATAACTGTGGGAATAATTACTAGTTTGTGCTAAATTTATTTGCCTTTTTATTAATTCTGCAAGGTGACTTCCACAAACATTGTAATTAATACTGATTGAGGTTATTTTTTGGTAATATATCCTTTTATTCCTGAAACATAAGGAACTTGAGAATGTTCCTTCCCAAATACTACTACAATTTTGTAAGACTTAAAAATATCTCCTGTGCCAAGGGAGAATTTCTGAAGAAAACACAGTTTTCTTCATATTTAGATATATACGTTAGATGTGAAGTATCCATTCTTATGATTACACCATCTCTTTGAATTCTCTATTTCTCCCACAAGGCAAAACCTGCTCATGTCTGTGTCTTTATAATCATTTTTTTTTCATAGAGAAGTTAATACATGATCAATCATTGTTTACAATCTGGAGGTCAATCATTGCTTACATTCTGACAGTTTCTAGCTGATTAGAGTCAATAATGCCCCTACAGCAGAATGAGAATCAGGCTTAGAGGCAATTGGAAGAATTGCTTCTAGCATACATTCTATGTAGAACTCCACCATTTATAGATGTACGCTGAACATCTAATGGTAATAGCTCAAAGATTTCTGAGTGCCTCACTCGGTGTATTCTGATCCTGTTTGCTCTTCCCTTAATGTTCCACAGTATCAAGAGGAGCTCTTTACATCATATCACATTTTAAAAGATGACAGATTCATCTATGATGTAGGTCCAAATCCAAAGCGCAAATGACATGTTTTAACTAATTATCATTGTGATACTTTAGCCATCATTGTATGAAGGTAGTGGAATTAGTCCTCACATTTTTATTCTTTTGACAGGTGACTTGGCCTGTTTAACACAGGATTGCAATATAATACCATGGTCAACACCATCACAGTAAAACATTATCACATGTTTATGATTTGGAAGACTCTAAAGATGGTTAATTTGAGAAAGTAATGAGGGCACTAGTCCTAAACATGTATGTCTTCCTTTTATTTCAATATATAGGCAAGTCGTAAATAACCATTGTCAAAATACATCATCATCTTGCTGAGATGTTATGCATCTTGCTTTTCTGCAATAGGAATCCTGCATCTATTTTCTTCCATAAAATTGTGTTGCTTCATGCACAAAATACACAATTCAATATTTCATGAAACTATTAATGGTCTGTTTTTAGAGTTATGCAGTTTTAAATCTATAATACAGGGGAAATAGATTTTTTTGCTAACTCATAGAAGTGGTAAATTGCTTCATAATTTGTCCTTGCTTGGATATCTTCTTTTGAATGGATAACATAGTTCCAAGGCTTCTTATGAAAGTGAAATTGTAAGTCTAAATGGTTCATACAAGCTATATGTATTTGAATTATACTAAAATTAATTTTAGTCTATTATTGTCTTTTAAAAATAAAATCAAACATAATAATAGCTTTAATTCAATAGGTTAATAAAATTAGATGCAATCTTCACATAGCACATGACAACTGCCATGGGTTTAGATCTAAAATGGTCCTCACAGCCATACAGTACAGTATTTAGAAGGTGATTCGATTTTGTGGGCATTAGAACTGACTTGCTGTTAGGAGGTAGGGTCTCTTTGAAAGAGGCAGTTTACTGGGAGTGTGACTTGGAAAGGTGTATCTCCTCTTCTGGCTCCTCCTTGACCCTCTGCTTCCTGGCTGCCATGAGGTGAGCAGCTTTCACCATGCCTTCCTGCCTTGGAGCCTATAACTAAAACTGTAAGTCAGAGCCAGCTTCTGCTCCTCGAAGGTTCAAGTGTTAGGTATTCTGTCCCAGTGATGAGGAAAGTGACTAAGCTAAAAGCTTTGTCTCCTATCCATTTTCTCTCATATGCTAAAAACAGGACCTAACTAAATAATGGAAAAAGTTTTATAATTAAAGCATATTTAATTAAAGTGTATACTTTTAGAAGAATGATGTCAACAGTTGAATGCCATGCAGTGAAATGAATGTTATGTGAACACTGGGAAAATTTTACTCATTCAACACTGATCCCTCAGAACCGATTAAGGATCATTGGTTAGCCTCAAAGAGAAACTCGAGGTTTACATTCTAAACTCTCCATTGATTGCCAGAATTAAACAAAAACTTTGCCATCACTTGGGTTCCCCTAGGACAAGGTTAGAGTCAAATGGGCCCCAGTGTTTTTCTGCAGTGTTAAGAACAAGGTGGTAATCATGACTCAGACAGATGCGGTCAAAGCAGTGTTCTGCCATGGTACTGAAATCATAAATGATTTTTCTTTCCTCTAAATGCCTGTAACAACAACCATGGTGTTTCTCTTGCAATGATGTAATATTCTACCTTCAATTAAGGCATTTGAGTCCATATCTTTTTTTTCTGCTAAAAAGCATACGCTTTAAAAGGAAAGGATCATGCCTTATGTACTTTTGTGACTCCCAGTATTACTTAGTATTGGACTAGCCAA
This sequence comes from Hydrochoerus hydrochaeris, assembly GCA_004027455.1. Classification (NCBI taxonomy): domain Eukaryota; kingdom Metazoa; phylum Chordata; class Mammalia; order Rodentia; family Hydrochaeridae; genus Hydrochoerus; species Hydrochoerus hydrochaeris. The sequence goes on from PVLA01000562.1 coordinate 13,581, forward strand.
ATAGTGTGTACACAATACATATTGTACTAAAGAAATCCTAGAAATTAAATAAAGGTACCTTTTGAGAATTAAGCAGTTGGTACAATAGAACTCAATTCCCAATCAGAGAAAAGGCATATGGTAAAGTAGATATGGAACAATGCTAAAGAAAGCTAGAGAATAAAGAAAAACCAATCAGAATGTACTCAATTCTGTCATAACTAGCCTACTCCAAGCGTACAAAACAGAAATCTAGCAGATTAAGACAGTCTTGTCTCCCTAAATCTTTTTAAAAACTAGTTGTTTTTACTAGTCATAATAATTCTGACCCTGAGGTATTTAATTAAACAATGACTAAACCACTACTTCCTAATTATGTCAGATGGTAATAACCAACCATGCTGCTCAGTGTGGTCTTTTAACCAGTAGCTCTGCTATCTTCTGGAACCTTACTTAGAAATGTAGACTTTTGGCTGCCAGTTTAGATCTGCTGAATCCAAATTTGTACTTTTGACAAGTTCCACTTATGTCTAGTTTGCGCCTAAAAGTTTGAGAAACACTGACCATGGACATTTGTTCCAAGGATTGGTTCTCAGGTCTCTTTTGTAGATTCTAATGCCCCAGGTGGGTTCTACAAACCCTTGTTTTCAGTGCCAGTGTTTCTGTTAAATCATAGAGTATATTTACAAACTACTCTGGTAGTAAAATCAGGGACAGACTGTTTTAATAGATCACTTCACATTTTTTTTCTGATACAATACCAGTTTTCATGGAGTGGGAGAGAAGAATCGGGAAAGGGAATGAATAGCTATGATAAACTGCTAGGCCCACTTTGACAATCAGCAATAGAGATGCTTGAATTTCTGAAGTACCAATTTGTGATAAGACAGTAGCTATTTTTTATATTTCAAAAACCAAACAACAATGAAAAGAATAACAATGATATGGAATTTCAAAACAAAATAATAGGAAATTGACATTAGTTAATATATTGTATATGTTATCTTCAAGCTAATCTCTGCTAGTTCATAAAAAAGTTTGTGCTTTTGTTGCTCAATTATTTGGTCTTTTTTTCATGCCTAAATCTTGTCATCTGAACACCTACTTTGAAAGTAAATACTTTTTGTAAACTTTAGCTAATTTTGCTAGAGATATTCTAATGTTATATTGTACATTTTTTTACTTTGGTAACATAATTCATTTTTAAGGATATTATCACTTTGATACACATGTTTGTTCTATAATGTTATAAAACAGAACATTCTGGGCATTTCAGATGTGTAGGGTTCCTTACAGTGCAAACAGATGGTCCAAAATTGTATGTACATGGAAGATTATGTGTGTGCAATTTAATGTATTCTTATATTTGCATCCTCAAAAAACACATATACAGTTTGATATCTGTGTGTAAATATATGTTAACAAAAATACAAGTCAGTTTATTAAGTGGCTGTTTTAGAGTTAGGGTTGGCTGTTTTATCAAAAGCTTTTTTATCAATCATTTTAAGGTTATAATGTTACATTTATTTAGCTAGATATATTGCCAAAATAATGAAGGGCAGGTCAGAAACAAATACACGATAAATTTACTTCCAGCACCTGCCTCAGTGAGAATTAATGTATTTCAATTAATTCAATGGTGTCAAGGTGAACAGAGTTCTGGTCAGTGAGAGGCATTCCTGGATAAATTGTTTGGAACTAAAAAGCAAAGTTACCACAGAGAAGAAATGATGGCTTGGCCCCTGAAGAAATGATGGCTTGACAAACAGACTATGTGATGAGTATGAATCCCTTTATGTTCAGCTACAAAGGCTCAATGGAAACAATGCCAAACAGTGACCATAAACAAAGCAGCCTCCTTCACCTTCTCTTGGAACCTCTTTTGTATCTCTAGCCCACATTTGTCAGGTTGCCAGCGTAGCCTCAGTGTGGTGTTTAGAGTGTTCTGTTTGAATTGATCGCCTTGAATACTGATGTTTAGAGCTGTTAGGGAAACTTGCCTCAGGCTTTTCTATTTCCCACAAAACATTTGCTTTTTTTATTTATCTCCATGCACACTACTTGTCAGTGTAATGCTTTCTCTGCATATTCATAAACATACTTCCATTATTCTGTGTTTTTTGTGCATTAAGTGTTAGTATTTTTATCATTTAAATCTATAAACAGTACCTTTGAAGTATTAGGTACTCAATACACTGTTTAGATGCAATGACACAGGCTATTTGGCAGTTTAAAATTCATTCTGCAAGTATTTATTCAATATCTACCATAGCATATGAACTGGTCTAATGATAGGAACATAAGAGAGACAAAATCCTTTCTCTTAAAGAGTCTAATTTTCATGGTGGAGATGAGCAACTGGACTATGGAGTGGTAAATATTCTGAAGGAAGGAGAGAGCAGTATATTAGTATCTACCCTGGGAGTGGAAATAGAGGAAAATTCCAACAGACGTGCTCTTGAGAAAGATTTTCACAACTGGGAATCAGAGAATGGAAGGTGGTAGAGCTAGAACCTCCGACAGAGAGAAGAGCATGTATCAAGTCCCCTTTGCTACAGAACATATGAGAATTTTAAAGCCTTAAAAGAAATCACAGTGGGGTGTGCATGTTGGAGTAATAATACCTAGCATACAACCATTTCTCATATAGTATATTGCTTATTATTCACAACCATCTCTGCTGGCATACAGGGTTAGGTTAATAGGGATAAAATAAATTCCCTGCTCAAAATTGCAAGTGATCTTCAGTGTTCTCGTGCTGGATTCACATTTCCCCAATTGCTGCCTTTTGCATCTAATGTATTGTTGCTCAAGGCATACAAACTGTTAGATCATCTTACAGTTTGAAGAAATCTAATACTTTAGTAGTTACTTATTTTATCTGTAAAAGCATTCATTCCTCTGTAATTTTTCAAGGAAATACTCTTTCTTGGGACTTCAAGATAAAATCCTCCATAGAGATACCTAGAGATGTTCATTAATTCAGAATTGGCAATAATGATAAAAATGATATTTTATTGGGCCATAAATCTCAGAGAAAAGTACAGATATAATGGATGCCAGGAAAGTGTAGTTTTGAAGCAATTATTTAAGATGGAGGGAATCTTATTCTGGTTATAATTTTATAGAACTACCAGTTACAGCATTTTATTTAGCAAATGATTTTGAATTACCACTTGAGTTCTTTGTGGCATTTGAGACTACAAATAAGATAAGCCTAAACTTTAAATTGAAAATTCAGTCTTTGTACTTTAAAAAAGTCTTCACACTTTAAAAAAAACAGCTTAAGGTAGTGATGCCTAGTGGACTATATATCAGCTTTGAATACCATCGGCCTCCATGGTATTATTTTCTTTGGTCTCTATTCCCTGGATTGTAACAAAATCTAGCTTCAGAGGTACTGTGATGAGTAAGTAGCAAAAACTGCCCATTATATGTTCAAAGACTAGCTACTCAGTAATGAATTTTTGAATTTGTTTAACTGTTATCAAATTGCCTTCTATCTCCTTAAATTCTAAAGAAAAATAAAACTTTTGACACAAAGGCACTTCATAAAGTGTATACTGTTGTATAAATATATCTATATCATGCCTTAGTAAGTGGATGGTGGTAAAAATTATTAGAGAAGCTCTTTATTAATAGAAGGGCAGAGCAAAGTTGTACAAATTCAGAATATTGATTTAGACAGAAAGAATCCTGAGGCAAGAGAGATGTGGGAAAAAGGAGATTTGTCAGCTGTCACAAAGTCATCCAAAACGTGGAGATAAAAGGTTGGCCTGTGTTCTCAGTGTCACACCGGAGCATTGTTATCTTACCCATGGATTATTTAATTTTCTAGGAGAATGTACCTTAGTTTTATTACTGTTGATTATGAAACTGACCTGAACGCTGCCTGTTAACTTGTAGATTTTTGTCTGATAAAGAAGCACATTTCTAGAACATGACACAAATAAATAGAAGACTCCAGTGATTATAGTTTATGACTCTGCAGGACTTAACCTGTCCCTCTCATGACTCTGCAGCCTATCTCAGCAGGTCTTTTCTGAAATATTTATACATCTGTTTCTCAATGCTCTTTGAATCAGTCCTACTCTCCTGCCAGATTTCTCATTTGTAAAATAAATAAATCTTTCATATCTATCTATCTATCTATCTATCTATCTATCTATCTATCTATTATCTATCTAGCATTCTACATTTGTAGAATGCTTTTAGTTATTTGGAAATAAAGCTTACCAATTTTAAAGAAAAGTTACTTTCAGGAGAGGTTTTCCGAGAACAAGATAGGAAAAAGAAAAGAACACATTTATAGTCTCTGCTATGAAACGCTACCCTTCCTGAGTGAGGTGGTAAAGACATGAAGGAATACTCTATTTATGACACTTCTTTGTCCTTACATAGAAGAAAGATGAGCTAAAATCTCCTATGACCTCAAAAAGGTAACAAATCACATAATTACTTTTAGGTATACTATAAGATAAGCAAACTGTGATATAATAGTTATTGTTTGAAACAACATAAATATTCTAGTAATTATGTCTAGTAGGTTGTGTTCCAGAGGTTTATCTTTTATTTGTGTCTTTTTTCCTTTGCTTTAAGGGACACAAAAGGGCAGAAACTTCTTTTTGAAGGAGCTCAGGAGACTTAGGTTGGTAGAGAATCCTTAAAATATTTATAATTATTAGGAGGGTGACCAAGAAGCTTCATTATACAGGGAAAGGATAATAATCTGTTTTGTACATGAAGGTCTGAAAGGAGGAGTCTAGAAGATTAGAATAGGAAGATGCATGTGTTTCTGGACTTCAAAATTGTGGGTGTTTAATGACTTACCCAACGCTGAACAAGGCCTCAGTCAAGGCTGAGAGGGAACGTGGAAACCCGGTGCAGCTGGATGATGAGGGGTTATTGAATCAGAACCCCTGGTTCTAACATGAAAATAGGAACCAAAACGCCACTCCATGGGCAGTTTATCCCCTTGTGGTTGCAGCTGGAGACGCGAATTATAATGTCCCCTAATTCTGGTTTTTAAACCAATGAAAATGTTGTTGGGAAATCACTACCTGATTAAGTTTGGCACCACAGGAACTGAGAAGATGAGATAATGTTGGAGAGGTTAGAGAAATGACATTGTTAAATGTATTCTGTAAGATATTGCAATACTAAGAATGAATGAAAATTGTTAAGACAACACAAAAATTTATCCAGGACAAATTAATGAAAAAGTATAGTGTATGTGCATGTGTATGAGTGTGCATGCATGTCCACATATGTGTGAGTTGTTTCCAGGTAAAACAGTAGATAATAGGGTAAAAGTGGTCCAAAGATTATTTTTCATGTGAAAATAATATATTAGTATTAAAGAAAGAGCAGAAACTAAAAGTCACCACACAAAAGTATCAGGGAATATACTGGTTGCTGTTATTATTAGTTGCCAACCAATTTGGTAGTTTAAAACAACACAAGTTTATCATTATATGGTAATAAGAATTAGAAGCCAGACATGGGTCTCGGTAAGCTAAAAATCAGGATTTGGGCAGGGCTGCATTCCTTCTGCAAGCTCAGAGGAAAGTCCACTTGCTTTCCTTGCCTTTCTGAACTGGAAGAAGCTGCCTGCCTTCTTTAGCTTATGGTCCACACCGGTCTTTGGCCTGTAATATTGGGTCTATCTTTCCTACGCCGCATAGCTGACGCTGATAGTATGCCTCTCTCTTTTTTTTTCCACATTTATAGACCCCTTGCAGTGGGTCTCACTGGGATAGAGTAATCTTTCTAATTAAGAGCAGCCTGTCTTCAAACTTAATTCATGTGCAATGTTAATTTTTCATCACCAAGTACAATAACATGCCCATTTCCAGGGATCACGATATGACCATCTGAGGTGGCAACAGCACCATTTTTATCACCATAATCATCACAAGGGTGTGGAAAACAAGAGAAATATGGAATATATCTCACTGGATCACAAGATGGCCTGTAAAAATTTCTAATTCCATTCATAACCTCATTGACTATGAACTGCACTATATTTGTAAACATCTTTAATTACTACTGGGCTTTCAAGACCAGTTTGTTGTGATTTGATATTAAGTTAATTCTGGATAATTGTTTTTAAAAGTAAGTTGGATTTTTCTCCAGATAAAAGTAGTTTTACAGCCAGGGTTTAGCTCAGAGGCGTAAGTGCCTGCCCTGCAAGTGAGGGGTCACCAGTTCAATTCCTGGTACTTAAAAAAAAAGTAGTTTTACTATCCATTTGGTGATTATAAAATAATACCTTCTCTTTGCATAAACTGCAAAAAGATAATAGAGAAATACTTGAAGGAAATTTAATACTTTCATGATCCTGTTATGTATGGACAACTCCAAGTGGTTGTAAAAATTTCCTCCTACTTATTTTGGTAAGGTTATTAGTACAGCATTGTTTTTTGTTCAGTTAAATGATTTATCAGTGAAAGACAAGTATGCATCATGATTTTTAAGTGCTTTTTAGAACTCTTTTGTGAGGAGTGTCATTATTTGAATGATCTTTTATGTTAGACATTTTACATGATTTCTATTTTCCTTTTTAAAAATACAGTAATTAAAAGAAATAAAATGAATATTGTTAATAATATTTTTATGTATGTAGTTGATATGCTTCTCTTTATTTGCTTAGATTTAATTGTAGAAATAGGTTAAATGATAACAGATATCAATTTAAATTAGCTTTTTTCTCATTAAAACTGCTATAAGCCTGAAAAGTAGAGATCTTATTACAATAACAATGGGTAATTTAAAATAAACTACATGGCAGGAGTGTCAGAATGACTTTTGCACATAAATTTGAATATTATTTATGTGGTTATACTATATTTTAATACAAATTGATTTTACAAGTACTTTTAAATTTCACTTACATTCTTTCCTTGGGAATTCATACACCTGGAGGCTAAAAGATTTTTAGAAAGTGAAAATGAGTCAATCAAAAAAGTTGATTCCACTCCAGTTTAAAGAGAAGACAGCAATGCAGCAAAGGGTCAGCTACATACCTTGATTCATTTGGGGCACCTCTCTGGGCTTTGCTTGTCACAGGACGGGTTGAAGAGATGACTGATACTCTTTTATTGTCAATGTTCTACTAATCTTTAGTGCTCAGCACTAAGTGAAATGATGTTCTGGTTTCTATTATTTATTTATATATCCTCTTTACTTCCAAAAAGGCCTGTAGGAACTTAGAATAGCATCTTTAATATAATAAGGCTGCGAATTACTGTATAATAAAAGTACTCAAATTGTGTTTATCAGTTCTATTGATAGAAAGGATTTCTGAATATCTGGAATACATAGCTTTCAAGAAGATTATATGGAAAATGTATACAAAATAGTATGGACAGCTCATGGTCCCTAATCTTCAACTATCCTTCCAGATATAAGAGGGGAAAATGGATAAATAATGTAACAAAAGTCTGAGCAAAAAGCACTATAATCATTAAGCACAAAATAGGCCTAGTGTCAGAGAGAAGTGAGAAATGCTAGAGAAGAATACAATAATAGAGAAGAGTGAAAAACATGGTAATTGATGAAGCTGATGCTGTTTGGTAGCAAAACAAAAAGAGAGGATTTCAGTATATTATTTTCTGATTGGATCTCATTACAACCACATCCACAAGACAAATTGTTTTGTAAAACTTGCTGTATATCTCCACTAATATTAGAAAAACGCTCTGTTCTGTGTGAAAAGCTAGTCTCAGATTTTTAAACTCAAAATACAATATGTCCTGTGAACACTGGACAATTATAAGTATATTAGCTAAAATGTTGAAATCACCTATAGTGATAAGCCCTTACAAACTTCATAGATGGCTGATATTAATTCAACATTCAAAGATAAAGTCTTGTGAGTAAAAGATAAAGTCTTATGAGTATGAAAATCTGTGACCTACTAAATTTACTCCTAATACTTAGGCTGAGGTTAAACCAAATTGAAAGAGAGAGAGAGAGAGAGAGAGAGAGAGAGAGAGAGAGAGAGAGAGAAATGCTTACAGCATTAAAGATTTATTGTGGGCTTATTTTTAAAAGTAAACATCTCAGAAAAGCAAAGTTCAATTGTAGGTAGCACATGAGTGCTGATATGTATATTATAAAACTATATATATGTCAGTATATGATAGAAAGAGACAGAGAGAGTGAGATCACATAAAAATGTTGCAATGTGGTATACATTGCATAAACCTTGCCATCTCCACCATTTTTAAGTGTACAGATAATAATGTTAAGTTCACATTGTTGCACAACCACTCTTTAGACAGCTGTCTTCTTGTAAACATGAAATATAGTGGTGCCTCAGTTCAGGCCCTTAATTCATTCTGTGATTCTGGGAAAGATAGCCATGTTCATTTTTGTGCAGGGAAAATGGCATTGGTTGCTCATTATTGTAAACCCCAGTATCGAGTTCAGTCATCCAAGTATTGTAGTCTTCTTTTTAGTTTTCCTCACAATCCAAAACGTTTTATTTGTAATCCCATTGAGACATCATTGGAATCTCAGCAAGTTAATTCCAGTCTACCACCACTAACGCAACCCACGGCTAGAGTCAAACCACCACGACATATTCGAAGTTAAGGGCAGCCAAGGGGTCCTAAATCCAATCCTCGTGAGGACTTGCTGACAAAGGCCTTTATCCTAGGCCTCTCCCAGAATTTATTATCTTATGAATAAGGGAGGTGGCTCAGGGATGAGTGACAGTGAGGAAGGCGGGAATTACGTGAGTAATTTGAGCTGGCTGGCCACGTGCAAGATTGGCATCTCTGTAGATTGCAGAGATAAAGATATGTGGAAGGATCAATTTACATAATCCAATTTAGGTAACAATGGAATTGTTTAGGGGGCTATCGCTTCGGTTCTGATATGCAAACTCTTGTGCCCAGGGGAGTCATAGACTCTCATCTTGAGGCTCCTACCCGGAGCTATTTGCGCTAACATCTCACGCGCGTGTTCAATCCTATACTTATCTGTATTGCACGGAGAACACTATGCGAGGAAACAGGACTGTCTGTCAGCTATAGAAGTTGCATGTTAGCACCTCAGCTAGCCTTATTTGCAATGCTTAGAGCCAACTGAAGAGAGAAGGAAATATTTTAGCCGGCTTTTTACATATCAGTATAAGGAAATCAGTCTCCAAATAATCAAAGTCACAGTAATTGTTTTGGATTCAAAAGGAATCACTGGAGTTCTCACACAGCTCATCGCCTGTTGTAGAGTTTGTGAAGAGAAGCAAAATTTTGTTAAATGTTTCTGTTTGCAACCTGAATTGTTTATGAACAGAATCATTTATAAACTGAGGCATTACTGTACTATGTATTACTCTCTACACTTCTCCCTATGGTCTGGTGAGCACCATTTTACTCTCTGTCTTAATGAATTTGACTATTCTACATACCTCATATAAATAGAATCATACAGTACAGTGTTTGTCTTGTTGTGACTGTTTTTTCCTGAATAATATCCTCTATGTTTGTTCATGTTGTATGATGTATCCATGTATCAAGATCTCCCTTTTTAATATTAAATGACATTGTGAGCATCCATCGGGCTTTACCCATTCATCAATCAAAGGAGCTATGGGCTGTGTTATGATTTAGATTAAGAATGTTTCCACAAAACCTCCAATACTCTTAGGTGGTGATTTTAGAAGGTGATTATATCATAGGAACACTATTGTTAGCTTATTGTTAGAGAGTGGGTTCTGGTTTAAAGATCTGGTCCACTGGGAGTGTGACCTGGAAGTGTATGTATCCTTCCCCCAGCTCCTCCCTTCCTTTCTGCTTCCTATATTGTGATGGAATCAGCTATCTCCACTAGATCCTTCCACTTGCTCTTCTTGCCTTGGAACCAGCAGATTATCGGGTGAAAATGTGAATCAAAATAAACCTCTTCTTCTTTAAATTGGGGGTGTCAGGTATTATATCTCAGTGATGAGAAAGGTGACTGAAACAAATTTTGTTAGGAAGAGTAGGGCCATTGCTGTAACTACCTGACCACGTGGTTTTAGAAATGGTTTGTGAGAGGAGTTTGGAAAGGTTTAGAGATGCTGACTAGAGAGCCCTGGAATAAAATAAATGGAAATTTACGTGTGATACTGGTGAGATCCCAGATGATCAGAATATGGATAAAAAGCAGATGGCAAAGACCAGGCTCAAGAGGATTCAGTTGGGAATAACAATTTCATTGGCAGTTGGACTTGACATATGTGTGTTATGTTCTGATGGAATAGTTGTCTACATTTCCTTCATGTTTTGAGACTTTGTGAAGACTGAGATTAAGGGTCCTGGACTAATTAATCTGGCTAAGGATACTTCATAGCATCACAGTGTTCAGGATATAGCCTGCATACTGCTTGCTTTTTAAGAAAATATTATTGAGAAAGATTTCCACTGAGGAAAAGGGACAAAAATCTTTTTAAAAGTATTTGGTTCCCTGAGCAAGTAAGTGCCTACAAATTTGGTGCCTTTGAGAGTGAGGTTGTTGAAAAAATTAAAAAGAACTCATATACTGTGCATCTAGAAAATAGGAAGGATGCTTTGAGTGCATCCTGGGAACAAGCAAGAGCCCATCCTTTGCAAGACTCCAAATAGCAAAAATGAATGACTGCTTTGATATGATAGCTCTAGGGAGCCCAACTGATTCAGGACCAGCCAGGAAAAAGCTTTTCAGAGCACAACCGTTCAGACACACAGAGACCTCTGTAGCCATGATTCAAGGAGATATGTCTATTGCTAGCACTGGTGAAAACATTGGCATTATCCACATGGTGCTGTTTTTACAGGCATGCAGAATGTGGGAGTTGTGGTGTCACAGATGCATCTACCCAGATTTCGGCAGGTCTGAGAAGCCAGGCAGTATACTCCAGAGAGGAGAGTGCAAGAGGTTTTGAGTGTGAAACAAAATGCAGTGGAGACTCCAGAAATTTGGAGAAACCTGGACTGTGGAATGCCTGAGGAAAGCCAAACAGAATAAGAAAAACCACCCCAAGACAAAAAGCAAAGAGGGTTGTAAGTTGCAATGTGATGGTAGTGGTTGGACAGTTTCCATTTGGGGCTCACTTCATATGGAATGTGGTAATTAATGTGCACCCTGGTCGATTTTGGTCTTGCTTGCCATTGTTTTTTCAATCTCCCTCTTCTCCTTTTTGGAATGAGAATGTTTATCCTTTGCAATTATATGTTGGCAGTGTTTAACTTTCTTTCTGATTTTTATGAGGAAAGCTAAGAAACTGCCTTGAGTCTCAGTGGAGACTGGATTTGGGCTTTTCAGCAATGTTGGAACTATTAAGACTGGATGGTTCTTAGAGATGGACTAAATGCATTTTTCATAAGCAGATGTGCATGAGTGTTTTGGGGGCAAGGGTAAAATGTTATGATTTGGAGCAAGAATATTGCCTCAAAGCCTCATGTGCTCAGAAGTGGGACTTTTGGATGATGATTGAATTATGATGCACTGTGAGGAGGGAGAGCCTGGTCTGAATAGGCAGGCTGTGGGGCTATGACTTGGGAAGGTGTATATCCTTTTCTTCTTTCTACTCATGAATGTGAGTAGATTTTCCCCACCAGATTCTTTTAATTTGCCTTTCTTGCCTTGTATCTAGCTGCTCATGTATTGAATATGTGAACTAACATAAACTTCTTTTTTAAATTGTGTCAAATATTATGTCTCATAAATGAGAAAGATGATAAGAAAGGTGGCTTCCCCCTTTTGGTGGAAGTGAGTAGTATTTCTGTGAACACAGAGGTACAAATGTCTCTGAGACCTTGATTTCAATTCTTTTGTATATGCATTCAGAAGTGGAATTACTAGATTGTTTGGTAATGTTTTGAGCAATTGTTATGGTGTTTTCTTCTGTGGTGACACCATTTATCTTTCTGTGAAGGTTCAACTTTTCTGTCTCTTCACCAGAATTTGTTATGTTCTACTTATTTCATAGTAGTTATTCCCAAGGACATGAATTGATAACTTTTTTGTCATTTTGAGATGCATTGCCCTAATGACTAATGATATTCGCTATTTTTTTCACGTTCTTATTGGCTATTCATATATTCTACTTGGAGAAATGTCTTTTTCAGTTTCTTTGTCCATCTTTAAATCCACTTTCTTTGTGTTGAGTTGTAGAAATTCTTTATTTGAGTATTCTGCAGCTCACTTTGTGCATATTTCTCCCATTCCATAGGTTTTCTGTTCTTGAATTTGATATGCTTCAGTTTGTTTGCATTTGTTGCTACCTAACATAATGCATACTGGTAGTGCAATGATAATTATTAAATATAAGAATATGATCAAGTTAACTGAAAAAAACCAAAAATATTACATATAAGAAGTTTCTAAGTTAAAACCTGAGAAACTCCTGTGTAGTTTTAAGTCACACAACTATAACTAATTTTTTATTTTTTGATAGAAACTGTACAGTGAACATTTCACAGTATGCTTCATTTAATTTAACACTGTATAATTTTTAACAGTTCTAAGGATTGAACCCAGGGGCTTCACACTGAGATACATTCCCAATCTTTTCTCTTTAATTCTATATTGAGCAAGGTTTTAGTAAGTCACTAATTTTACCCAGGCTGGGCTCAAATTTGCATTTTTCTACTGCCTCAGACTCCTAGAATGTTGAAACTATAATTGATCATAAAATCAAGCAAACAGAAACATACACTTTTCAAATAATGTTTTAAGTACATGCTATCAAGTATTTAAGTTATGAGACACATTATATTCATAATTGGATCAGAATATCCAATACAATTTTTTGCCTAAGTTATTTGAGGCTTCTTTTTGACATCTTTTTTATTTGCACATATAGGTTATATGGGTTAGTGGGTTTCGTTTAGGAGATTGCTACATGCACATAACACTCTTAATCATTTTGAGCCCTTTATCATCTTCCTTTCCCATAGTTTCAGGTTTTTATTTAAATTTCAATGTGTATAGTTTGGCTATATCTGCTCTCCTTTTAACTTGATCTTCACCTCTCTCCTAACTTTTTCTCCTGTCTACTAATGATATCCCTTGTATTTTCTTGTCCTTTTAAAATATTCCATATATTTATTAGGGAGAATATGTTATACAGTGGTGCCTTGGTTCTTGAACTTAATTTGTTCCACAGTTCTGGGGAAGATGGCCGCATTCATGTTCATGTGGCGAGGATGGCTATCGTCCATTCGGTAGGAGGTTTGGGAACAGAAGCAAAATTGCACACTTCTGTTGACAAACTGAATTGTTTATGAAAAGAAGTGTTCATGAACTAAGATATTATCATTCTTTTCTTCCTGAATTTGACTTGTTTTACTGAAATAGATGGTCTCCAGATCCATCTTTTTTCCTGCAATTGACATGTTTTTCTTCTTTATGGCTGAATAATACATGCATGTGTGCGTGTATGTGTGCGTGTGTGTGTGTGTGTATAATTTCCTTTATCTGTTGATGGACACCCAGACTTGTTCCATTTATCAACTATTATAAATTGTTCTGCAATAATCATGGCTGTGCAGGTATCCCTGTAATGTTCTGACTTAAATTCTTTCTGGTAAATACCAAGGAATGGTATGGGTGTATCAAATAGTAGCTCTATTTTTAGTTTTTGAAGAACTTTCATATAGACATCCATTGTGGCTGTATAAGTTTACATTCCCACTAGCAGTGTAGAAGGGTTTTTTTTTTTTGCCTGTGTCCTCATCAGTATTTATTGATTTATCTTTGTATTCTTGATAATACCCATTCTTGATGTAGTATAATAGAATTTCAATGTAATTTTGATTTTTATTTCCTTAACAGTTAAAGTTGTTGAAATTTACTCAATATTTACTGGCTATTTGTACTTCTTTTGAGAAGTGTGTGTTTGATTTATTCAATCACTTATTAATTAGGCTATGTATTTTGGGGGACATTGTTTTTTGAGTTTTTTTATATAGTCTAGATATTAATCATCTGTTGAAGAGTAGCTATTAAAGTTCTTATCCCATTCTGCAGGCTGTCTCTTTGCTTTGGTAGTTGTTTCACTTGTTGTGCAAAACTTCTAAATTTGATGTAGTTTCATTTCTTGGTTCTTTCTAGTATTTCCTGTGCTGTGGAGTCCTGTTCAGGGAGTCTGCCTGTGTCTGTAGCTTCTAGTGCTTCCCTTTTGTTTTCTTCTAGAAGTTTCAGAATTACAAGTCTTATAGAAGGTCTTTGATTCATTTTGAATTGATTTGTTGTACAGGGTGAAAGATAGGGATCTAGTTTCAATCCTGTACAAGTGGATATACGGTCTTCCCAACACTGTTTGTTAAAGACACTGTCTGTCCTCCAAAGTACATTTTAATTCCTTTGTTCAGAGTAGGATTTCTATAGTTGCGGGGATACACTATGATGGAAAAGTTTCAGGATCCTGATCAAATACAAGGAAGTTTTCCCTCAGTTTCTTTATGAGACAACTATGATAATCAGGCTGACAAATTATTTTGTTCAACTTAAGCCTTGATGGTGCCAGGAATCAATGGGTCTGTTTTGTCTATTACAGAGGCAAATGCCTTTATATAATCTGATCCTAGAACAGCAGGATGAAATTCTACCCATTCTCCAATTCAGCATATCAGCTGATTGTTCCGACTCAGCACTCATCATTTGCTTCAAGTGCTTTGTTTGTTTGGCTTTTTTTTTTTCCCCTTGAAGGAGAGTGTCACTGTGGAGCAGGACAAGTTAATCTTCAAAGGGCAGTAGCAGATTCACTGCCTTCCATTTTTGGTTTTTGTTGATTCAGATCTTTGGGCATTAATTTCCCAAATAAAAGATTTCATTGAGGATTGTTTTGGTTTTTAATTTTATGGATCATACAAATAACACTCATTTTAAGCACAGTTAAGCACTATGCTTACTTGCTGCACTCATGTATATACACACATAAAAGGGAATTAGGAAATGAGTGTTTTTGTTATCTAAACGTGGCCATAAGGAGCTCCTTTGTTCCAATACGGGATGCAGATTTAAGCAGCAATCTTTCAACAATGAATTATAAACGTGAGCTTTGGTTAGTACTGTAAATTTAAGTTAAAAAAGAAATAGGCTATGAATATAAGCGTTCCAAATAAAGCTATCTTAAAGAAAATCCTGTCTATATACTATAATTTATACTTCATGCTAAAAAAATGAACATAACAAATATTTATCATCTCAAAATGTCAAGAGGATAAGTTATATCTTCTGGTGTTTTACATGCCACCACCCTTTAATTCAAGATAAACTTCTTAAAGGGCAGAGAAAACCTATTAAAGATAAGTGTCATGAAGTAGCAAATTTCGAACAAATTAGGCAGAAATAGTCTTAGATCCTGAATTATATGGAAGTAGATCTAAAGCATAGTATTGGAAATAATAGGAACAAGGATAAGGGGTAGAGTTCTATTTGGTCTTTTTCAATGAGAATTTAAAAATTTATGTTTTAATCTTAATAAAAGAGAGAATAAAAAGCATAAATCCCTCTCTCATGGTTTCAGTAGGTTATAAAAAGCCAAATTATAATAATATCAAAATTAACAGGAATTGTAGCTCTCATCTCCAATTTTTTTCCTAGAAGGATAGTGGAGACTCAGCTATGTGATAACTTACCCCAGACACATAGACCACTTGATTTCCATCCAGGAAACCTCCACTGTCTCTCCTTAGGAATTGTGGCTGCATTCTCTGGCTTGCTATGGGAGAAAGGTCAGTTTGTCCTGAGAGGGCCTCACTCTTCCACTTCCAGGCTGAATTCTGAGGAGAGCAAAGGGGAAAACGGCTGAGTATACACAAATTGTAAACATTCTTTGAGTTTCCAAAGTTCTCCTGTCACAAAAATAAAGACTGAAAAGTAATTTAAATATTTTTTTCTTTTTTTGTCTATGAGCAATTTATTGTGCTTCAAGACAATTGTCAGGAACATTTACTTAGCTGAGATTGTCTGAGCTGACAGAGACAAAAGAGGGTGGATTGAAGTCAATGTACAAGAATTCATCAATGAGCAATCATCAGGGCAAGCAAAGGTAAAGCATTTATTCCTAGGTTCTGATTATAGCACATCATGCTTGCATTTGGGATTCTCAGGATTTGTAGTTTAAATATTGCTGAGATTAAAAGGCCACCTAAACATTACCTGAACCCTGATTGCCCCCAAATTAGAGGCAAGAAAATATGTCTAAAGACCATAGAGACAACCTTGATGTTTGTGGTTTCAGAGATTTGTAGAAGGTTTATGAGAGTGAATAGGACTTGCTGTGTAATTATAAAGTTCAACACAAATTTAATTAGTATCATAATTGAATTAAGAATTGGAGTCTTAAAGAATAGATTAGGTCACATGGACTCTGCCGTCATGAATGAATTAGTGCTGTTATTGAGGGAGTAGATTCATTGTCTGAGTGAGTTCCTGATAAAAAGAACAAATTTGGCCCAATTTCTTCTATATCACACATGCTTGCTTGTACAGTGCTAAGAAGCATACAAGACCTTGCAAAGCTGATGCCATGTTGTTGGACTTTCCAGCCTGCAGAAGTATTAGTCAGATAAATTTTCATTATTTATAAATTCCCAGTCTGTGTTCTACTAAGGCAACTGAAAATGGACTGAGAAGTGGTCTCATATAAACCTTGATGAATGAATGCATAAGCACACATACATACAGTAGTACATATTTCTCAGTAGAAAAACTACTGAGAAAAAATGTCGGTGTCATGAGCTTAAAAAAAGCAAAAGGTGAAACACAAATACTTTCCAAGTAACAATTGAAATTCAGGAGAAATTAACTTACTTTCCCACCTTTCCTGACATTTCATTGGTTGGTTGAGGTTGATGGTCTGTGTGTCTTAATAACTTCCCTTGCAAAATACCTGATACAATTCAAGGGAAGAGAGATTTACTATGGCCAACATTTTAGTCTATTGTCATCTGGCTCCAGGGCAGGACAGCTTGGCAGAGGGGTATGGTGGAAGAAAGCCACTCATTTCATGGTATCCAGAAAGCAGAGAATGAAGGAAGGAAAAGAAGTGGAGTTTAAGCCCTTCTAGACTATGACTTATTTGGCCTTTTCCTAACAGATCCTACCTTCTAATAGCAGGTCATCTATAAGCCCTCATAATCCAATCACCCTCCAAAAGTCCTGACTATGAGTGCATAAGTCTTCTTGGGGACAACTAGATATTAAGCACAGCAGTGTGTATGGAGTTGTTTCTTAAATTAATATTGCAGCAAAATTCAGTTATCATCATCACTAAAATTACTACTGCCACCTTGACACCAAGCAGCTACCATCTGGAAAGCTACTATCTATGGATATAACACAAGCACATGAATTAGGAGGGCTTATCTTCTAGTAAACTCTTGAAGTTTTATGAATGGCTAAGTTTCAAGAGTCAAGTAACCTGCTCCCACTAAACACACACACACACACACACACACACACACACACACACACACTTCATCCTTCAACAAGCAAGATGTTTTTGAACACCTATTATTATTTGCAAAGCATTTATTAGGCACTGTGCATAACCAAGGTCCCAGGTCTTGTGAATCGTAGAAGAGATAATGAAATAATTTAAAGGTGATCACTACTCTGTGTTAGTACAGTATGGAAAATGTCACCAAGGAGACTCATTCAAGTTGAGTCTACAGGGCCTACAAAGACTCACTGGAGTTGGGGGGAGGGGGATAGCCAGACAGAAGAAAGAGAAAGGGATAAAGTTCTGAAACAGGAGTAATCTTGTTGTGTTAGAAAAATATAAGGAAAGCCAGGGTAATGGGACTATTGGAAACAAGGTCTTAGCAAAAGAAAGATCAGAGAGGTACTTGGGCTACATAAGCCTTGTAAAGAATTCAGGCTGGGGTAACATTGGAGTGTATGAAGAACAGATTCACTCACAGGGTTAAGAATGTGTGTTTCATAGGGCCAGGAATTTGTATCTGTTTTATTCTTTGCTGTATCTCCAGCCTTGGACCCGTGAATGGCAAGTCGTAGGTGCTGAGTAAGTAGCTCTTGAGTGTATACTTACATGCGCATTCTTAGGATTTTTGATAGCTTTGCTAAGCGTCCTTCTTTTCCCCTGAGTTCTACTAGCTACTTATTAATTTTTTCTTAGAAGGTTGTTTTATTTATTGGAACTTTAAATTTTTTCCACCAAAGTTGATAATTTTTTTTAGCTACTTTTTAAAAACATTTTGTACATGCAAATTAGACAAGGGCCTGTGCCTTGGGTACTCTGTAATTTTCTATAAATTAAGCAAATTATATTTTATACTTCTTTTTTGTAGAGAGAGAGAGAGAACCAGAGAGAGAGAGGGAGAGAGAGCCCAAAATAACTTCACCAGGTTGCTTTTCTCTCACAAAGTTGATTTTCCTTTTTATTATTTTAATGTCTTAGCCACTAGAGCAGTCTTATCAGCTCTTCACACATTCATCTTAATTTAATTTGTTTTTTCGTCTTTTATTCTTCTACAAAATTTTGTACTAGGATGTTTAAATCGTGTTTCCTGGCATTGTCTTACATCAGTAGATACATTTTGCATTTCTATAGAGCATTGTTCCTTCCTCTATTTGTCTAGCAAAGTGCTTCTTGCTTGAATAACATGCTATAGTCCACCTGGGGCTAAGACTACACATTTAATGGTGAGACAAACATTCATAGAGATATTACTTCCAAACTCTTAAATACATGCCCTAATCATCTTGAAGTATTTCAATAGTTTCTCAACTGACCTGTTCCCTGCAGTCTCTTTTCACTCTAATCCATCCTCCACTTAATGTCCTCTTTTATTAAAACACTGGTTTCTTCATGTCCTCATTTAAAATTTTTTTGGATTTTGCTTTCTCTACAGAATAAATTCCCATCATAACACTGAGCAGGCTAAGCCCCCTTACTGTCTGAATTTTCCTTACATTTTGGTTTCATTGCTCATTTCCCAGCTGCTTATCCCATCATCTCTATTCTCAGTCACTATATGCACCAGGCGGATTCATGCTTTTGTGTGTTTGCATTTGTCCCTTCTCTGATTTTTCTTTTCAAATACTACTTCTTCAAGTGCCTTTGTAATGTCACACCCATTCTTCTTAGACCAAATTGATGCTTGTGGAACTTTGTTTGCTCTGCTGTTTCATTTAACTCTCTTTGCCGTGTTTCATCAGCTGTTTTTCTATCTCCTTCTTACAGGTATCCGAACTCCTCAAAGGCAAGGGGATCCTTGCTCATTATTTTCTCACCAGAGCCATGTACACTGCTTGACCCACTAAGTACTCAGCCAATATTCATTACATAAGGAGTGTGTTGGTCAGCATAAACTTCATGCCCAGCATCTTTCTTCATGTTAACAAGCCTTTGATGTCATGTCAAGAACTCTGAGACGCTTTTACTGTGGTGATATGCAGTGAATGATCAGGCTACCATGAAACTCTAGCCAGGAAAACCAGGAAGCAGTTTTGCTCTTAAGAGGCTTTTCCGTTTTCTTTATTTTCTTGAATGCCATCCCATTCAAAGATACATTTCTTTTGCAAAATATATAAATGTGCTTCCTTACTGAATTATATGAGGTATACATAAAAATACCGAAGTCAGAAGTGAAGAATTTTTACAGGAGTAACACAGCCAGGCAATCAGTACTCAGACCATTATCAGACATCACTAATGGTGTGCACCGTGTCCCTTCAACTCACCTGAATTTACCTGCTGTGGGGAAGATTGTGCTTTGGGTGCAGGTAGTTTGCCCAGGGAACTTGTTGGTAGAGAGAGGAGCTGATTAATACTCATGGTTTAGTCCTTAGGAGAACTCTGGTCCTGAATGTTACAGCCTTCCCATGCTGCAAATGCGTCGCATGTGTGTTTCACACGGTTCTCAGCGATCCCAGCAGCAGGACTTGAGCTCATGTTTCCTGTAGTGGAACCCTTTCATTGAAGTGAATTTTTTCTGACTTTTGCTTCTTCCCTGTCTTACTAACCCCATTTCCTCACTTAAACTTTATGTAGTCAACTCTCAAATAAACTATTTGCATCCAAATCTTTATTTCAGGGTCTACTTTTGAAAGGAGCAAAAACTGAAGCAACAATCAAGAAGCAAAATGCAGCATGCATAATGGCACACTCCTCTAATGCCAGCACTCTGGAAGACTGAGGTGTGAAGATTGTAAATTTGAGCCCAGCCCAGGAAAGTTTGTGACTTAGAAAGATGCATAAGCAATGACTTGAGATTATGAGTTGTAAACATTTACAAATCTTTTTCGCATTTAGAAGTTCTTAAGATATATGCTCATCAGGTTTGAAATTTGTAGTATTCTAATAAAATATTAGGTATCTTTTTATGTTTACATATTTTTTAAAATTTGAAGGACTTGTTTAAATATTTTATTATTTATTTCGAAATTGGTTTCATTGGACTTGACTTACTCATTTGCAAGAATTCCTTATATATTTTGTATACAACTCTTTTATCTGTTACATTTTTTAAACAACTTTTCACATTGTTTTCCTTTTTTGCTCTATTAATGCTATCTTTCTAAAATGGCCCATGTTTCTAAATTTTAATGTAGTTCAACTCATTGGTTTGCATTAATGTTAGTTGTTTTTAAATCCAGTTCCAAACAGCTTTTTCTCCCCCCACAAAATAATGAAGTTATTTATCCTATTATCTTCTTGCATTCCACAAGCAACTTTTGATGCTGTAATATCTTTATTTGATATTTCACCTAGAATTAAACTAGCATTTTCTTTTTTAAAAGATATCATGTAAAATTTTAAAAACCATGCATTATATAACAAAAACGTTAAATGTAGTGGAAAATCTACTTATTCAAAATTCCCTTGTAGAATTTTGGATGTATTATTTTAATTTTCCATTTGAAAACTCAGCTTCTCTTTTTTAAATGGAGGTAAAATGAAATATGAAAAACAAGTCTTTGAAACAAACAGTTAAGACGGTAATTCAGAAATGAAACATTTCAGTCTTCAGTACTTTGTGGATTACAAAACTAAAACGCTAAGTGTGAAAAATGACCACTTTAAGAAACAGGAAAAAACAGAGCAGGATATGGGCATCTGTCATCTGTGGTAATGTCTTCCAAAAAATCAGACATTTTGTCCTCACATCTGGCAATTTTTGAATTGAAAGCCTATTTTCTATTTTTTAATGAAAAGAAATTATAGTGCATTTCCTGTGAACTATCACAACTGATTTCATCAAATGTACACTGTATGGCAAAGAGGTTATAAGTATGCATGACAGGCAATATTATACATTACTTATAAACTTTAATATGGTTGCCAACAACAATGATTTGTGCCTAGTGCCTATCCTGATGCTTTTCCTATTGTCAGGATGTGTGTCACTGTTCTTTACACCTGGATGTTTTTCATAACATCTACAATGGTAACATTTGATCTAACTTGGAAAATGACTTAAGATTTTTCTCACATATAAAAATATTGTATTGAATTTTCTGGTGCAAAGAGAATTTTATTCTATATATAAATTGGAAAAGCCATTGCATTTAAAGATGTTTACAGTATATGAAGCTTGCATATTAAACAACAAGATACATGAAAATCAGAAAATAGTAGCCTGAGACATGGTGAAGAATACAATACCTGCTTGGGGATACAGTTAATGTCAAATATGAGTTTTAAAAATAATTGTAAAATGACTAAATTTGCCTATTAAAACCATGAAAGCTATAGGTAAAATTTTAAAGTAGCCAGTGATGTGAAGCTAATAAAAGTGCATGTCAAATCTAAATATGGAGAAGATTTGAAAATAAAGAGCTAAAAAATACAGGAGATAAAGAGAAATAAAATTTTGCGTTAAAGGGAATAGTCTGCTCAGAATACATACCTCTCAAGACTTTTGTGGATTTGAGAAGCTAGCCAGAATTTATGAGACATAAATGAAAATAATTACACTTAGAAAGAATTCAGCACATTTCTTTCTGAAATAGAAACAAGGGAGAAGCAGGCAATGGTACTTCTAATGACATCATAATTGGACAATAAAGTTAACAAGCTAATCTATTAAATGTATATGAGATCATTTATCCAAATAGATAGACAATATACATTCCTTTTAGTACCTATTAAGCTTGTATAAACTTGTCTATTACAAAGACACAAAGGAATTCTCAAAAATTTCAGAGGATCAATACTGTGTGTTTATCTCTGAATAAAATTATATCTATAACTGGCATATACAAAAACCCTTTGAAGTCCACAGAGTATAAGTATGTAAAGAGATGAAACCTAAATGTTGGAAATTTTGCTTGGCAACATTTCTATTCTCTCTTCTAAACCTTTTCTCCCTCTAAATACAAAGAAATTTAATGAAGCTTCAGTGAATTTTATAGTTTCACTTTATAGATTTTCCTGGGACATTTACAGTATTTGTCAAATACATACTATTCTTTTTTTAGGATAATATAGTTACCTTATCAAAATTTAGCTAGACATATAAAGGCATGGAACATTGTCAGACAAGTCACTTATTAAAATAACAACAGCTTAAATAAAACAATAACCTTAAAAGCTAATGTTGTGTAAAATTATCAGGCAGATTTTTTCTCAGTTATAAATATTATAAATAGAAAAAGTGAATATAATCTATTCCTTAATATATTTAAGGTAACATATTGACTTGTTAAAGAATCACGTCCATAAATACAGATAATATTTTTACATAATCTAATAATTCATTTAAAAATCTTCCACAATAAAAATAGAAAGCATTTTTCTTAATCTAATACATGGTATCTACCACTGTTGCAGTACATCACTGAAATTTAGAAGAATCAAATTGGAATCAAAAACTATGCATATAGTTGCCACCACTATTCTTCAGTCTATTGGTGGTATGGTCTATATTATAAGGATAACAAGAAAAAGAAAAAAGAAAGATTATTGAAAAGTAGCAATAGAATAAAGATCAACTTATTGTTTTTATATACCAGAAATAGCCAGTTTCAAAGCATAGTGAAGGAAAAATAATTCTGTACCTACTGAATGACATAGTGCCAAGTAATCAGTCTAAAATTAGGGATACAAGACCTTTATGAAGGAAAACTTAAGGGCTTATTGAACAATGTGTAAGAATAGATAAATTGATGAGATTAACCATGTTGGTGGATAGAGATTAGTTGTCAGTTTACTTCAAATTAATCTGTAAGTTATTAGACCTTCCAGTGGAAAAGTTAAATATTTTTTATGAAACTTGACAAAGTAAATCTAAAATTAATATATTTGATGGTAACATTAATGGATGGAATTGGATGGAAACTCCAATAATAGTTAAAGTAATTCTTTAAGAGAAAAAACAGAAAAAAGAAACAACTTCTACAAGATGAAGTAATTCTGGGGTAAAAAAAAATCTGAAAGTGTTAAATAGATCATTAGAAATATATAAAAACTCAAAACTGACCCAAGGTCATATGAAATATCTTGAAGAGATGGTGTTTAAGTCTTCAAGGAAATAATGATCTAGGGAAATGATCTAGGGAAAGCTTGTCTGAGTGTCATTATTGAAAATGAAAGTAGGCAACTACATAGATAATATGAAAACAGTAAAATTATTATTTATAAAACAATAAAGATGGGAATCCAAGCTCAGGCCTGACTCGGTGCTCTGGCGGAATCCCAGAACATGGGAAGGAACTTTGAGCTTGCTCCCAGGTGGTAAGACCACGTGCTGTGTTGGAGACCACACCAAGGCACACACAGGGATGGGGCCTAACTGGGCCATGCCCAGCGAACACCAAGCAGCAAGCAGGACCCGGAATCCAGCCTCAGGCCCTGACCACATGCTCTGGCAGGATCCCAGTTCATGGAAAAAAATTGGAACTTTGCTCCCAGTTGAAGAACCTTGGACTTCAGCAGATTAACTGTATCCATATTTTGAGTATGCCCCTAAAATAGAGGTGTACAGTGGATAAATAGGACTAGTAGTAAAGCCCTCTCCAACTAACTGTAAGATCTTGGTGTGTCTGAAAAGAGTGTGTGTGATCCCCTCCTACACACAGAAAACATCAGGCAGAGTGAAAACGGCAAAACAAAAAAGCAAAATGCAGTCTCAAACATCTAGTCCATGAGGAACAAGTACAGGAGACACTGAAATAGAGGACCCCAAAAGTAACATACTGGTAATCTCTGAAAATATAGTGAGTGAAATAAAAAAAACTCCATGAGGCTATAGAGGACATCAAATTAGAAGTACTCTCCCATGTAAAGATAGAAATAGCAACCTTAGTAAAGGAGCTGTTGAATGCAGCTAAAGAAGAAATAGAGAAAAAAGTATATGAGCATGGGAAACTGATTGAAACTTTGAATGAACAATATAGAAAACAAGCAGAATTCATGAAAAAAACTCAAAGAGACATCCACAAAACAAAAATTTCTATTGAAAGCATGCAAAACCACCTAAATGAAGCTGAGGATAGGATTTTGGACCTTGAGGACAGGACCACAGTTAGTGATCAGGAAAGGATAGAACTTTTAAAAATAACAAAGCAGCATGAAATGACAATCCAGAAGCTTCATGATGATGCCAAGAGAAACAATATAAGATGAACAGGCATTAGAGAAGATGCAGGAGTCAATGCAAACAACATACGTAAGTATTCACAGAAGTAATAGCAGAAAGTTTCCCAAACATGGGGAAAGAATCTGATATGCAGATAAGTGAGGCATATAAAACACCAAACAGTCACAATCAACATAAATCCATACCCAGACACATAATAATTAAGATCTCAGACATACAGCATAAAAAGAGAATACTAAAAGCTGTCAGAGAAAAGACACAAGTCACCTATTAAGGAAAGCCCATTAGAATCACAGCAGACTTTTCAGCACGAACCCTCAAGTCAAGAAGAGCTTGGAGTGAGGTATTTCAAGCCCTGAAAGAAAACAACCTTCAACCAAGACTGATGTACCCTGCAAAACTTTCATTCAAATTTAATGGAGGAGCAAGATACTTTCATGACAAAGAACAACTGAAGAAATTCATGTCAACCCAACCACCCCTAGAAAGAGAACTGAAAGACATACTAGACAGAGATAGAAATAAACACAGTCCCAAAAAACAGCAACAGAAAGAAACCACCAGGTAGGATAAGCAATTAAATAAGGGGAAAATCAGAAAGCAAACAACTGGAAAACAACATAGTAAAGTAAAGCCAGTACATATCAGTTATACCCATAAATGCAAATGGCCTCAATTAACCTATAAAAAGAAATAGATTGACAGAATGGATCAAGAAACAGGATCCCACGATATGCTGTATACAAGAAACACATCTGACCCAAAAAGAAACTCATAGATTAAAAGTCAAAAGATGGAAAACAGTATTCCATGCAACAGGAACCCAGAAAAAAGCAGGGGTAAATATTCTATTCTCAGACAACATGAACTTCAAACCTAAATGATTAAAAGAGACAGAGAAGGTCATTACATACTTCTTAGTGGAAAAATTCAAGAGGAAGAACTAACAATTATAAATATATATGCACCAAACACAGGAGCACCCAACTATATAAGACAGATATTAATGGACATGAAAAACCAAAACACAAAAACACAATTATAACAGGGGATCTTAACAGCCCATTGTCACAAAGAGATAGATCAACTAGACAAAAAGTCAGCAAAGAAATAATAGAACTGAATCATACCTGTGAGCAATTGGACTTAGTAGATGTTTACAGAGTGTTCCACCCAATCACATCAGAATACACATTCTTCTCAGCTGTGCATGGGATATTCTCCAAAATAGACCATAATATTATCCCATAAAACATTCTTAAGTAAATGCAAAGGTAGTGAAATCATCCATGCATAATATCTGACCATAGTGCACTGAAATTGGAAACTAAAGGCAAAAGAAATTGCAAAACCTGTATAAATACATGGAAATTAAATAAAAACCTTTTGAATAACCAATGCACTACAGATGAAATTAAAAAAGAAATAAAGCAATGCCTACAATTCAATGAAAATACAGAAACAACATATTGTCACCTGTGGGATGCAATGAAAGCAGTCCTAAGAGGGAACTATATAGCAATAAATTGTCATATCAAGAACACAGAACAAGCACAAATAAATAACCTAATGCTCCATCTCAACCCTCTAGAAAAAGAAGAGCAAGCTAAACCCAAAGCTCATACAAGAGAGTAAATTGTAAATATGAAAGCAGAAATCAATGCACTTGAAACTAAAACAAAAAAATTTTTTTAAAAAACACAATTAATGAATCAAAAAGCTTGTTTTTCAGAAACACTAAATCTACTGGAAGACAAGGTAGGTAGAAGTCTTGGAGACATAAGGGTAGGCAGAGAATTCATGAACAAAACACAAACTGCAAGGGAAACCCTTCAAAGAATCAACAAATGGGATCTCATATTACTGAAAAGTTTCTGCACTTCAAAGGAAATCACCAACAGAGTGAAAAGAAAACCCACAGAGTGGGAAAGAATTTTAACCAGCAACCCCTCAGACAAAGGACTTGTGTCCAGAATATATAAAGAATTGAAAAACATCAAGCCCCCCAAATTCAAAGACCCTCTCAAGAAATGGGCATCTGAGATGAACACACAGTTCTCAGAGAAAGATATACAAATGGCAAATAAATACATGAAGAAATGTTCACCATCACTGGTCATTCAAGAAATGCAAATTAAAACAGCATTGAGAGTCCACCTTACTCTGGAAAGAATAGCTGCCATCAAGAAATCAACTGATAACAAATGTTGGCAAGGCTGCGGGAAAAAAGGAACACTGCTCCACTGTTGTTGGGAATGTAGACTGGTGCAACCATTATGGAAATCCATAAAGAGAATTCTCAGAAGATTAGGATTGGAATCCTCATTCAATCCAGTTATTTCCCTCCTGGGTATTTTCCCAGAAGAAATGAAAAGTTCATATCACAGTAATATATGTGCACCCATGTTTATAGCCACACAATTTGTGATCTAAATCCTGGAAACAACCAAGATGCCCATCAACTGCAGAGTGGATGAAAAAGATGTGGCATTTTTATATAATGGAATATTACTCAGCTATAAAAAAGGATGGAACATTCTTTGAGACATTCATAGGCAAATGGAGACAAATTTATCCTCATTAGTGAAATAAATAAGAATCATATTTATAAATATCATATTGTGTCTCTAGTGTAAAAAGTAAATAAGAACTTCAAGAGTAATAAAACCAAAGTGTATAATTGCTATTGTAAAAAAGAGAGGAAAAGAAAGTGTTCTAAGGGATATAACTTCATGTGTGTTTGAGTGTGTAAAATAGATGACTATATTGCTGAATCTCTGTTGGATCTTTGAGCAGAACTGTTTGTAGTCTGACTGTTTGAATATTCCTATGTACCCTCTAACATTGTAACTTGAACAACTACATCCAGGATGACAGTACGTAATTTATAAATTACTGATTTCTTAATGTGGCTTTTTCTCATTCTCCTTTGTCTTTCTTTCTTTTAGAACTCTGTATTGTTGCTGCCTTTTTTTCTGTTTAAATAAAATTTTAAAAATGTATAACTGCTATTGTAAAAAAAAGAGGAAATAGGAAGCGCTATAAAAATATAGCCGTATGTATGTTTACATGTGTGTGACTGATGACCATATTTCTAGGTTATTGTGCGATTGTTGAACAGATCTGTTTGCACTCTCACTGCTTTTGTGCCCATTTTGTGTGCTTTAATCGTGTAACTTGCATAACTGTTTCTAAAAGAACAATATGTAATGTATCAAGTAGTGATTTCATACTGTTTATCTTCTTTTCTTGAAATTCTGTCATATTTTTACCTTTTTCCTTTTTTCTCTTTAAAAAAAGATTATCAAAAAAAAGTAAAAAAAAAAAAGCTGGTTTTTGAGAGAATAAACAAAATTGACAAACCCCTGGCTAAACTTATCAAGAAAAAGAAAGAAAAAACCTAATTTCACGCAATAAGAACTGAAAAAGGGGAAATTAAAACCAATCCCATGGAAATACAAAAGATCATGAATACTTACTTTGAAAATCTCTGTTCAAATTGAGTGGAAAACAGAGGAAATGGAAAGATTTATAGAAACATATGAACTATCAAAGCTCAATCAAGAAGACATAGCAATTTTGAACAACTCAACATCAGCGATTGAAATTTAAAATGTAATTAAAAACTTACCAACAAAGAAAAGCCCAGGTCTGGATGGATTCACAGCAGAATTCTACAAGAAATTTAGAGAAGATTTGATGCCAGTACGCCTTAAACTCTTCAATGAAACTGAGAAGAAAGCAATCCTCCCTAAATCATTCCTGAAGGCAAGTATTACTCTGATACTAAAACCAGAGAAAGACCCAATCAAAAAGGAGAACAATAGGTCAATCTTACTAATGAACATTGATGCAACCATTCTCATTAAAATTCTGGCAAATAGAATGCAGCAAATCATCAAGAAGATTATACATCATGACCAAGTGGGGTTCATTCCAGGAATGCAGGGATGGTTTAACATACACAAATCAATAAATGTAATACACCACATCAACAGAGCCAAAACAAAAACCACATGGTCATCTCAATAGACGCAAAAAAGCTTTTGATAAAGTCCAACACATGATCATGATAAAAACCCTTCAGAAACTTGGAATACATGGTGTCTACCTCAACCTTATAAAGACCATCTATGACAAATCAACAGCCAATACTATACTAAATGTACAAAAACTGAAAGCTTTCACTTTAAAATCAGGAACAAGACAAGAATGTCCACTATCACCACTCCTTTTAAATATAGTTCTGGAAACACTAGCCAGGGCAATCAGACAAGGGAGAGAAATAAAAGGAATAAAGATAGGAAAGGAAGAAGTTAAATTATCACTATTTGCAGATGACATGATAATCTATACAGAAGACCTCAAAAAATCCATTAAAAGACTACTAGAGGTAATAAACAAGTTCTGCAGTGTATCTGGATAAAAAGTCAGTGCTCTAAAATCAATACCATTCCTGTACACAAACAAAAAACTCACTGAGAGAGAAATTATGGAAATATTGCCCTTTACAATAACATGTAAAAAAATGAAATACTTAGGAATCAACCTAACTAAAAATGTAAAAGACCTATGTGCTGAAAATCATACTACACTGAAAAAGGAGATTGAAGAGGATATTACAAAATGGAAGGACATTCCTTGCTTTTGGTTGGGAAGAACCAACATTGTGAAATGGCTATACTCCCAAAACTGTTATACAGATTTAATGCAATCCCAATCAAAACACCATTGACATACCTCACAGATCTAGAGAAAACACTCCTACAATTCGTTTGGAAACAGAAGAAACCTAGAATAGCAAAGGCAATTCTGGGCAACAAAGGCAAGGCAGGAGGCATCTGAACTCCTGACTTGAAAACAGTACTTTAATGCCATAGTGATAAAGAAATAGACCTGAGGGTCAATGGAACAGATTAGAAGCTGCAAGCACAACTACAAAGACACTCAGCCACCTGATATTTGACAAAGGGGATAAATATGTTCACTGGAAGAAGAGTAGCCTCTTTAATAAATGGTGTTGGAAAAATTGGCTCTCCACAGGCTGAAGACTGAAACTAGATCCATGCATATCACCATGCACAAAACTAAAGTCTAAATGGATCAAAGACCTAAATATTAAAACAGAAACACTAAATCTACTGGAAGACAAGATAGGTAGAAGTCTTGGAGACATAGGGTTAGGCAGAGAATTCATGAACAAAACACTAACTGCATGGGAAACACTTCAAAGAATCAAACTGGGATCTCATATTATTGAAAAATTTCTGCACTTCAAAGGAAATCACCAACAGAGTGAAAAGAAAACCCACAGAGTGGAAAGGAATTTTAGCCAGCAACCCCTCAGACAAAGAACTTATATCCAGAACATATAAAGAATTGAAAAACATCAAGCACCCCAAATTCAAAGACCCTCTCAAAAAATGGGCATTTGAGATGGACACACAGTTCTCAGAGGAAGATATACAAATGGCAAATAAATACATGAAGAAGTGTTCATCATCACTGGTCATTCAAGAAATGCAAATTAAAGCAACATTAAGATTTCACCTCACTCCAGAAAGAATAGCTGCCATCAAGAAATCATGTGATAACAAGCATTGGCGAGGCTGTGGGGGAAAAGGATCACTGCTCCACTGTTGGTTGGAATGTAGACTGGAGCAAACTCTATGGAAATCCATATGGAGAATTCTCAGAAGACTAGGATTGGAAGTTCCATTCAATCCAGGGTATTTTCCCCAAAGAACTGAAAAGTTCATATCACAGTGATATATGTGCACCCATGTTCATAGCTGCACAATTTGTGATAGCTAAATCCTGGAAATAACCAAGATGCCCATCAACTGCAGAGTGGATGAAAAAGATGTGGCATTTTTATACAATGGAATATTACTCAACTATAAAAAAGGATGACCTTGAGGCCTTCATAGGTAAATGGAAACAACTTGAGATTATCCTCATTAGTGAAATAAATAAAAATCATATTTTTAAATATCACATTGTGTCTCTAGTGTAAAAAGTAATAAGAACTATAAGAGTAATAAAACCCAAAATGTGTAATTGTTATTGCAAAAAAGAGGAAAAGAAAGTGCTCTAAGGGCTATAACTGCATGTATGTTTGAGTATGTAAAATAGATGACCATATTGCTGAATCTTTGTTGGATCTTTGAGCAGAACTGTTTGCAGTCTCACTGTTGTAATGTCTACTATGTATCCTTTAATTTTGTAACTTGAACAACTACATCCAAGGTGACAATATGTAATTTATCAACTAGTGATTTCTTAATGGTTTTTTCCTATTTCTTTCTTTTAGAATTCTGTATTGTTGCTACCCTTCTTTTGTTTTGCTTTTTTTTCTCTTTAAATAAAGTTTTAAAAATGTATAATTGCTATTGTAACAAAGAGAGGAAATAGGAAGTACTATAAAAGGTATAACTGCATGTATATTTAAGTGTATAGGATTGATAACCATATTTCTAAGTTTTTGTTGGATTGTTGAACAGATCTGTTTGCAGTCTTACTGCTTGAATGTCCACTTTGTTTTGTAACTTGAACAACTATTTCTAAAACAACAATATGTAATTTATCAACTAGTGATTTCTTACTATTTATCTTTTCTTTGAAATTCTGTAATATTTCTACCCTTTTCCTGTTTTTTCCTCTTTAAATAAAATTTAAAAAAATAAAGTCTCCTAAATTTCAAGGACAAAACAGGAAAATATTTTTTTAAGATTTGAGGATTGAAAGGGTTTTTTAAAAATAACACATAGTATAAAATACACATTGACAAATCTGACCAAAATAGTATTAAAAATTCTACTTAAGGTATCAGAAAGTTAAGGTTAATTTACAGACTGATAAGTGACAGCTGAAACATATCTAATATTGAGTAAGTTCAATATTAAGAATACAAAAAGGACTTATAAAATTCATAAGTAAACAATGAACAATTCATAATAAAAATGACAAACGTAAGAAAGCTGAGCACAAGGAAAGTAAACCAAAATGGCCATTGTGCATAGGATAACATTAACTAGCAATCTGAGAAATGTAAGTGGGAAAAAAAAATCAAAAGTGACAAGGTAGCTTTCCTGTTACTTTAAAAGATTTAGTAAAAGTGAAGCTTTCTTGTTAGTTAATGTAAGAGAACTCATACATTTCCTTAACAATGTTGTGTATGTACATATCTCAGGGAGTTTTGTCTGCTATGTAAATTTTTTCCATTCTGTGAATTGCTTTTGTCTTAAACTTAAATGTATGAGGTTAATGAATGAGAGGTTTTATAAGATGAAATGTGCTTGCCTGATGACCAAGGTAGGCTGAATACTGTCCTGCAAAGATAGTCACATCTTAATCTTGCAACCTGGGACACAGGACTTTACAGATGTAAAGTTAGATTAAGTTAGAGATGTTGAGAAGGTAAACATCTCCTGGGTAATGTGAACGACCTTGATGAAATGTCAAGGTTCCTTACAAAAGGAAGGCAAGAAGATCTGAGACAAAGCTGGCAGTGTGAGGGTAAAGGCAGATGGAGAAAAGGCAAAGTGATGCGTCCCCCTGAGCCAGGAAATTAGAGCAGCCTCTACGGGTTAGTAAAGGAGAACGATTGTTTTCTGGAGCTTCCAGAAGGAATGGGCCAATTCTTGATTTTGGTGGAGTTTGAACTTTTGTCATTCAAAGTGTAAAAAGGAATATTTTTGTATTATTTCAAATCTTCAAATTTGTGGAAAGATACTAGTATGATTCCTGTGTGGGGTAGAGAATTCTTGTTCCACTATTCTTTAAAAAATATATCAGAAAATTGTCTCCTTGGAGGTTCCTTTTTTTTCCCTTGACCTCCAGCAGAAAATTATTCCTCAGTCTCCAACAAAAATTCCCAGTGAGAAAAATCAAGTAAGTAGAGTATCAAAGACATTAAATTACTTAGATGAAAGCAACTAAATGCCTACTGCTTATCCATGCCCCCAAATGACTCATTCCCTGAAACAATTTACCTCACAACCTTCATTACATCATGTATCTTCTTGGGCCATTGTGAGAATCAATAAATAAAAATGCACACAAATCATTTGAGAGGTTAGAGCTATGTTTTTCTTAGTTATAGACAGACTATGCCATGGTTAAAAGTATCAGTGGCAGCAACATTTGGCATGATCAGAAATGTCAAAATTTAGTCAAGTTTCCTGTCATGTCTAGTCACGCAAATGAGATGCTTACCTTTGGAAAATATCCTGACCTTTTAACCACAGGACCTGGGGCTTCTAGTAAGACTCCGTGAGCCTATTCTGTGGATCAGTTTATAGGAAAGTGAGCGGGATGGATGTGACAAGTTTCAGAGTGTCCTTGTGTAGCTGTTGATCTGTGAGGTGATCAAAAGTGCCAAGTGGCCTGAGAGTAAATGACTGCAATTTCCAATGTTCTTACTAACAGACACTTTGTTCCTGTAAGTTGCAGGAGCCAGGTCAGTTCAATACAGCTGACTTGTTTTTAATGTCCTCTTGCCTCCATGTGGGTGGCTGCCTGTATTTGTAGGAGGGAGTGCATGCGTTTAGATATGAGTGTTTTTATGTAATCCAACGTGCTGATCACAGAGGAGGAACCAAAGAGATTATTCAAAAGAAGAGGAAACTCCAGTTTCCTAGGTGGAAAAGGTTTTCAACAACAATTGTGTCAAAAATGAGGTAATAAGAGAAAAAGAAGGCAAGATAATAGATACACCCGTGTTTCTATCTTGGCATATTGGGCACACCAGGGTGCATCAGATTTTTGCAACAATAAATTTTGATAGATTGTAGAAGATTGTAATTTGTATGGTTAGAATCTAGTCAGTTGTACACAATGTCTACTTAAACACAGTATTAAAAATGTGATTAAACTACCAAGTAGAAGATCATAGTAGGGGTGACAGATTTATAATTTATGCAAATCTCCTGGCTCATTTTTAAGGGTAGGTGGTTACTTGTTTTGCTCAAGGTTTATTAATGGGATCAGTATCTCAAATTTTAAACATAAAGTGGTCTTAGGGGATGAAAAAAATGACAATGGTTTGTTGACACCTGCCTCAGGTACAAGCCTGCCTGCACCTACCCATCAGGGAACTAGTTTAAGTATTTTGTCCTCCAAAATAATCTGCAGCTCTTGGAAAAACAAAACATTCTTAATTCCTGTCAGCTTGAACATTCCCTCGTGTTTATCTTTGCCTGTGTTTGACTTCCTTGATCCTATCATTTGCTAGGTAGATAAGAAAAATGAGCCTTTAACTCACTCAGAGACTTGCTCAAGGTCACCAACCTATTAATGGCAGAGCTAAATGAGTTGTTTTTTTTTTTTATTTTTGGAGAAAATAAATCCATAGTGTTTAGTCACATAGAGCTTCCTAGAACTGATTAGAATTTGTATTATTTGATCCATATGAGTTTATCTGATGGGAGAATTCACTTATATAGGCAATTCTCAACTTTGATGTCATATAAATGATTGAGTCCCTCTTTTCCCACTCAGATTCAGATGTAGCATAACGGTATTAGGAGGTGGGAACTTTTAGGAATGATTAGGCATGGGAGATAAATCCTCATGAGTGAGACTAGTACCTTTATTAGAGACCTCTCAACCTTTTGCCATTTAGATTAGAGTGAGGAGACAGACCCTCTCCTACACTGAATCTGTTGGTTCCTTAATATTGACCTTCCTAGACTCCAGAACTGTGAGAAATAAATTTCTGTTGTTTACAAGCCAGCCACCTGGTGTATATTTTGTTATAGCTCATATATGACTCAGACAGGCTCATATTCACTAATTTAGATTATGGAAATTGTGTGAGTTGAGTATGATTGCTTATTTGTATGAGGATTTTGATATGCTTTTATGTATTTTGTTATTGTGTTTTTCTAAATAACAAAATATTTCTGGCACTAAATTTGGATTCTTCATTGCCACTGAATTTTGCTAAGCATCAGATAATGACCAAGAAATTAAAAATATTGCTTTAAAAATTCCAAGCCTTTTAATTTGCAGTGTCTAACACATCCATTTAAACAGCAGTGGTATGCTGAAATTAAAGTGCTTAGTGTATTCTTCATTTTATTATTTTTTTTTCTGTTTACCGAGCCCCAATATATGTTTCATAATATTTTAAAAGTAGTTTCAAAGGCACAAAGGTATAATAGCAGAGACTATTATCATAATAGAATTAATTTCTACATTCTTTTCTTTTGGAACATAACAGTTGCCAAATTAAATCACAGCTATCTATCCCCAAGGAATTGTTTGTTTTGGAACAATTTCATATATAAAAGTTCCTTGATCTGAATGTTTGACAGCCTGGAATGTATAAAAATAAGGTTTATAATTGGAAACAGAATTGTCATGTTTTTAAAATAAAAACAATTCTATGTCCTGTTTTTACCACTGAAAATCATATTCATAAAGATTTTGAGCTTTATTTGTGTGTGTGTGTGTGTGTGTGTGTGTGTGTCTTTGTTGTTCATCTTCCCCATGAACAGGTGTGAAGGACATGTTTTGCCAGTGGGAGCTGAGGTGATTCATTAATTTCTTCTCACTTCAGGCAAGCAAACTTTCCTCACACCTGAGGTGCTTATACTTTGACCCACTCTAGACTTATCTAGGGCCAGCAAAACCAGCCTCAAAATAGAAGGAGAGAATATTTAAAGATAAACTTCCTGCCAGGATATGTGGCTTCCAGCACTCTCCTCTTAAAGGAAGCCAGGTGTATTAAAAATATCTCACTGCATCCAAAATAAAACTCCATTTAAGTCCCAGATGTACCACTTAGTTGCTGCATTAAAAGAGTAAGTTACTTAATTGATGTAAGTATAACTTTTCTCATATGGAAAATGTAATGTTTTGCCAGATGTTTGAATAAAAAATTATGATACACCTAGTATGTGGTGCATAGAAAGCTTTTGATATAAAGCTGTTTATATAGGTGATATTTCCTTTTGCTTCTCCATTAAATGCCAGTAACTCTGACCTATGGATATCTCTTTATTGTGAAGTGAGATGGTCCAACTTGACTGAAAAACATATTTTGAGAAGAAAAGAGAGTTTCCAGATAGAGTTCACATAAGGAAACAAGTATGGCCTCTCTGTTCTGTTTCAGTGAGCCATTTTTTATCGAATTGTAATTTACATAGAAAACTACAAATTATAACTGAACTGGTCAGTAAGTTTTGGCTTATGTTTGTACTGGGGTAATCACCATCCAGATAAAGCGCTTAGACCAATTTCAGCACCCTGGAGAGATCCCTCTTCCCAGTGAATGTCCACCTATCTAGAAACAGCACTATTTTGACTTTTATAACCATAGATTCATTTTATTTGCTCTTGAAAATCACGTAATATATGACATGGAAGGTCCAGCTTATTTTATTTAAAGTAATGTTTCTGAGATCTAATAATGTATCAGTACTTCCTTCATCCTCTTAATAGACTTATGGATTGCTTCTAGCTCTTGACTATATGAGCAGATTCTCTTAGCATTCATTTCAGTCTTTTTAGTCAACATTTGTCTATTTCTTTTAAATATGTGCCTAGAAGTAGATTGGCTGGGTCATAAGAAAAATGTGTGTTTATTTAATTTTTAGAATCTACCAAGCCATTTTGCCCAGTGATTGCTCCAATTTTTATTCCCACTGACAGTGTGTTGGAGTTCCAGGGCTTCACAACCTTCTTAACACTCACTCTTAATTTTTAGCTATTCTTGAGGATTTATGGTAGCACCTTACTATGCGTGTACTTTGTATCTCGAGTACTCATAGCACTCAGTATCATGCCCTAAACTTACTCTCATTTAGATATCTTTTTTGTGAATTGCCTATTGACAGAGTCAAAATTTGATCAAGACACCGTTTGAGGGGGTTGTGTTAGGGTAGGTAAATACTTTGCTTAAAAGTAATCAATTAAAAAATTAAACCCATATAAGTACACACTCACTTCCAAGATCAAGGCCATTTCACTGTAGAGAATTATGATTTCCTTTTAAAAATGCAAAAGGGTCTCCCTCAGATTGTTCCTGAAAGATCCTGCAATGATATGGTCCTATTGCTCACAACCTGCTGGAATACAGACATCACTGGGGAATATTTTATTGCTATACTCTGTTTTGTGCCTGGGGCGGGATGACTGCTTGCACATGGCAAATATGATTAGGCATTTTAGTGAAAGACAGCTCAGAAGGGAGCTCTCTGACAGCTTCCCTTGTGTCTGTTGCTCCACTGAGGTATTCAAAGAGCCTCAGGGTGACATCCAGTGAAAGTGGAGATTTAAGCAGAAAATATCAGAGTGGCTATTATTCAGTGGTTGT
Source organism: Hydrochoerus hydrochaeris (assembly GCA_004027455.1). NCBI lineage: Eukaryota > Metazoa > Chordata > Mammalia > Rodentia > Hydrochaeridae > Hydrochoerus > Hydrochoerus hydrochaeris. The sequence continues at coordinate 50,424 of PVLA01000562.1, forward strand.
TATTAAAAATGTACTTCAGGAAACAGAAAGTTGCAAGCAAAAATGAATGGATAACCAACCAAATTGTAGGATTTTAAAGTTATAAGAGGCCCTTGAAATGATCTAGTCTAAATGCCTCATTTTATGATTGATAAAACCAAGTCTTAGTGAGACACTAGACTTCCTGAAATTTTTTAAGCTAGTTAATGGAGGATTTAGATTCTTGAATATGTACTTCCTAAGAATTAAATTAACTAGTGATTAAAATTAAATTCAACATGAGATGAGGTACATATTTTGCCTCCTGAAAAAGTACTTATAATGCCAAATAGTAAGCAACTATTTATTACTCAAGTTAAAATAATATCTTCCTAACAGTTCAGCATTCCTTAAGATAATATTTTTCCCAATTCTTTTACTTTTTCTCAGCACGTGTACAGGCCTAGCATGAGATCTGAGTCCCCTTTTCCTAGGAAGAAAACTGCAAAAACAAGATAGCATCTCTTGGTCATAGCAAGTATAACGGAAGAAGTAATAGAATTATGACCTTAGAAAGATTTCAAGGTCATACTGAAGAAAAGTGTCATTTGTTTTGAAGTAGGGGAGAGTCAAGAAGCTTGAGACAAATTTCAACATATCAAATAAACAGTTGCCTCCTGCAAATCATGGAAATTTTAACAAAGCCTGAACCTTTATGATCTCATATAATAAAAAAAGCCAGGAGGTAGGGATTTTCCAGAGTTGGTTGATTAATGAGGACTCAGGCAATTTCCACCATTCTACATGAAATTAACAGAGGACTGGCTTTTACTCTATGGTAGGCAGAAAGATGTGCTACCCAGATCCCTCCTTCAAGAACAGTCAGTTTTGAGGAGTGAGTTCAAGAGGCAGCCTCTGGCTGTTGGCTCTTCCAAGCCAGTATATTTCAGCTGCACAGAGCTGCCTCAGATAATGCCTTTCTTCAGATAAATAAAGTGGAGCATGAAGGAAGATCCATTTCAGCCCAAAACACAACACCTTCTAGGAATGAAACTGACCCAGAGCAACCTCTGAAGCCGAATGAGGCTTTATTGGACCTGCATCATATTTCAGTTTCTCCCTTGGCTGAATCCTGCTTTCTTCCATTTCCTTTCATAAATATCAATCCCTAATAAACACATTGCATCCTATCTTTAGTTACAATATATACTTGTGGCATCATCTATGGTGCTATAATCTCTAAAGTTGAGATGCCTTGCATCTGTGAAATTACTTCCTGATTCCTGATGGCATAAACAGACAATTCAGAGTGGAAAAGTGAGCATAACTATCTTGTGTCCTGTTTGAAGAATGAGAAAATAGCTCCAAAAAAAGCACTCAGCTGACCTCCTTTATTTACATTGGCTGCATTTATGACATGGGAAATACCTGAACCAATCACTTTGGAAGGTGAATGACACTCCCTTGATTGGCATTGATCAATGATGGGTCATCTTCTTGGTCTTGGGTTGCATCTTCCTCTTAAAAACATGCCTGGACTAGGAAAAATAAATGAAACTGTGGATTTTGAAGAGTGAAGGTATGAAACAGAGGCAGAAAATATAGCATAAGGTTTGAATTGGTATGTAATAGAAAATGACAACACACCAATAATCTCAGGGTCAGAAGCTGTGGGAGAACCCTGAAAGGCAAAGTGGAGAACAGATTGTTGAACAGATTTTGTGATTTGTTAGTCAGTTTAGGATAGTGGTGTTAATTCAGCCATTTTAAATCTTTGAACCTAAGCTATGCATATGATGTGCTAGTGGATGTGTACAGATTTTAGTAAAACCACTTCAAACTATGTGGTAAGGTAAAGACACCAACACACATTTTTCTCTTTTGACTTGACATTTATAAAAAATTATTTTGTAACACATGAATCAACATTATGCAACTTCTTCAAATGGAAATTTACACTAATAAATATAGCTACATTTATATGCAAAGAAAATAGCTAATTAGCATACCTATATATTAAATGTTACTGACTTTTGGTAAAAGTTTTTCTTAGAAAATATTAATTAAGAAAATTTTATAATAAAACAGTAAGGAAAATAATAAATATTTTATAATTAAAATAAGAATGTATTATGTTTACTAACTTATAAAAAGAGCTTTTGGTATGAACAGTATTGTGGCCAGCTTTACTTATATCATTAATTTGCCAGTTTTTGATCTGATTTATAAAAATTTTATCTTTATTGAGATAGGCTAGCATTTTTACACCTGCAAAACAATATGCAAATACACACTCTAACATCTTGCCTTTATTTCTGCCTTCTCTCTACTAGATATTTACCCCTTAATAAAAGAAAAAATGAAATCAGAAATTAAATATAAAACCACAGCTCAAAGAAAGATATAGTAGTAACCTACACATATCCCATTGATGCTAGATATCCTAGTATTATCTCCAAGATAGTTGCATGAATGAAACAGACTGAGGATTGCATCCAAGCACATGTGATAGCTGTTATAATTCTACAATTTTATATACCCTGTAATATATGACGAAGTGTATTGAAATGTAAACATGTGATAGTGATACTATCTTAAGACTAATTTTGAATCAGTGCTAATTTATCCAAACATCATTTTTCACAGATTTTATACTTTGACCAATAGCACTACTGATTACAACACACATTAGTAGCATATCTCCCAATGTTTTATTTTAATGACATGAACTACTGATAGTCTACGTAATTCTGAGCATATCTTGTTTTGGTGTTTGAGGTTTTTTGTAATTTCACATAAAATAAAGCTAACAATTCTTGATGACTTTCGGAACATTCACGCTGCTTTTAAATTAACCTATCAAGTATCAGAATATTTTTTCAACTCAAAGTTTTACTGGGTTTATGATTATTTATGCCAAATTTTATGTAAATCTTGTTAGAGGAAAGAAACAATGTGGAGACCACTTAAGGATGTTATTTTAGCAATAAGTGATTGTATCAATCTTCTGGGAAAACAGGAAGCTTCATTATCCTCTTTGGCAAATTGATAATCACTATTAATCAATCCTTTTGTCTTTCACTTTGACTATTCAAAACAGTTCAAATAAATACATATGCACACACACAGGACACACACACCTTTAGATATGTCAGCTGCTGCTATGGTGCAGGGATGTTAATGCTGATCACGGCAGTAGAAATATGATTTGAAATTTATATGCAGTGCCAAATTTATGAGCAGTTTTCTTTCTTCTTTTGTGGGAGAGTCTTACAAAAATGATTTTTTTTTTAGAGGTTGAATTTCCAGTCGTTGAATCAAACTGATTACTCAGATATCTCAGGATCATTGTGAGTGAGATCTTTCTAGGGCTCCAGTTTTTGATCTTACAATAATCATTGAAAAATGAGAGAGAGGCCCCTCATATTTGTTCATACCCTTCTTACTCTAGGATAGATATATGTAGTGACAGGTTAGTGCTATAACTGTGTAAATTATGGGTGTTAAGTAGGCTAAAACCCCCCAGTTAATGTTTTTCTATTTAAATTGCATGTTTGTTCATATACATTATGAATTTATTTTAAAACTCTAATCTCTAGAAAGTGTAAATGTTATACTTTTATGCCATATTTATTTTAAAGTTTGTAGTATACCAAAATTATTTGTTCAAATTATACAATAAGAGATTGGTGAGGAATAGTCTTGAATAATAGAAGTGTTATTGGTTGAGATACTTTCTTTATTTTAAGTTGAAGGCTGGAAATCTCAACATTTATGAAAAGGTACCAAGAAAGACAGGGAAGAATTTGGTCAAAGATTCAAATCATGAAAACAATAGATAAATAGCTTATATTTTTGAAAAAAAATGGAAAAAAATAAAATCCCTTAAATTTCTATATAATTAAAGATTGAATAAATAGTGTAGAAAACTACATAGGATAAGAATCAAGATTATATTGTAAAGAGGAATCATGAAAAACCAACAAAGGTAACACACTAAATAGCAGCATTAATTAAGTATATAAAATTTAAAGACAAGGTATAGCAGTTAACATTTTTTCAAATCAACAAAACTAAAAATGACTAACAGTAGCGGCTATTGGAAAATAGGCAGAGAAATATCACCTCTCATAGACACGAATGATAGTAATATACATTAATCACCTTAGAGAGCAATTCTGCACTATCAAATATAGTTGAGTATTTACACAACTATTTTTCTCCTAATCATAATTTAGAGAAACCTAATACATATCACCAGTAAATATATAAAAGGATGTGTACATTCATCATTGCGGGTAACATTACTATTTTAGATCAAATTAAATGTCAACCATATGGGAAGTGACAGTATTCTATTTCTGATAGAATGCTGTTAATTCCTGAATAGTATGCACTTCCGATGATAGAAAGGGTTAGATATTCTGAAGAGCTTTATGCTAAAATGAAAAGCATGAAGAGATTATAACAAACATGAGAGAAAGAATTACAGGAAGCAGTAAAAAGGAGAGGAAATAGAAGGTCTAAATATTTTGATCATAGCCATCAATATGAATGTATTAAACTCTTCAGTTAAAACATGGAGACTATCAATTTAGGTTTTAAAAAGCATAACAAAAAAACACAACAGAGCAAAGCAAAAGTTATATGCTATTTACATAAACCATATATAAGAACATATTTGCCATTATAATTTTAAATGCTATTTTAGGAAATATCTGATTATATCTCATTTAGGTTAATTGAATATCTTATGTTTAATAATCTTTTGACTGTCCTTGTCTTTGAAGGTTGTTTTCAATTCTCTTACCCATTTTTCTGTTGTGTCGTCTTTCTTTTCCTTACTGATTTGTAGGGGTTATTATTCTGGGTAAAGGTATATTATAAATTATATGTATTGAAAATATGTACTTCCACCTATTACTAGCTTTTTATCCTCTCAGTTGTATCACAATTTTATTTTAATTACAGTGTTTTGATATAGTCTCATACATTACTTAGGGTAAAAAATGGTATTAGGATAAAAATTGATATTGCAATAAAACTGGTATAAAAATGATATAAAAAAGATGATTTGGCAGTATTTCTAAAGCTTCCCAATGATTTGTTCTGTGACCAGATTCCTACTTCTAGGTATATACTGAACAAAATTGTGAGCAGCTGTTCACCACAAGTAAATGTATGGAATTTTTCATTATTTTATGCTTCTGGCAACAATCCTCAGGTGAACCTTCCACACCCAACACCACACTGATTCAGTTTATCTGGGTGTTACATGGTGACCGTAAGTTACTCCCCCGCAATTATGTTATGTTCAACAATAAAAAGAAACCTGCAACCTTGTAGCTGCATACATGTCCAGGGTCGACTAGTGTGAGGAGGAACCCAATCCTTGCCACTTGGCCAAGAGTATTAACAATTTAACTGAATGAACTATTGCTATATGCAAAAAATTTAATAAACTTCACACAATTTTAAGCAAAATCATCCAGGACCCAAAATACGTTACGTTTTCATTCATACGATAATTTAAAAAGAAACAAACCTCAACAAATCCACTTATGGTATCAGAATTCAGGGTAAGAATGAATATTAAGTGAGAATAGGTACATGGAACTCTTCTGGGTATTGGTGGAGCTGCATTGAATTTGAGGTGGTTACATGAGCACAATCACATTTTGCTGCATTTTTTAGCTATGTGTATATGGTTAATATACTTGTCTTTTAGCATGCTCTGCTTCAGTAAAAGATTACTTTAAAATATAATTAACGATGTTAATGTGTGTTACATATGTGTTCCCAATAGATAAATAGGTGTTTGCTGTATTAGACTTGTGTACATTTATCAATTTGTGAAATACTTTTTAACTGGCAGGAGGAAAAGTAAAGTAAAATTGTTCATAAGCAATCAGTCCCTTGAAAGAATTGAGTCTCAAATTTCAGGTCACATTATCTGCAAACGTGACAGTTATAAATTAACTTATTATATAATTGAGTTACTATAACAGCATTTAAGCTAATCTTTCATTTTCTCACCATACTCATTGTCTCTCATCCTGTTAAAAACATCCATCACTTAATTATGAGTCGCTGTCTATAGCTCTGTACCTGTCTGTGTCTAGCTGTAACTCTATAAAATGATAATACATGTGAGATCTGCCTTCTCTGGCAAGAATGTCTTAGGTCTTACTGGTAAATACATAATTTTCAGAGTAGGAAAACAGTCGATGCTTCCTATCTCTAGCTCCTCTTCCAGAAAGCTATATATTCACAAGCTAAGCATTTAATTTGGACAGTGTCAGGCCAGAACACTTACTGGTTTCTTCTTGAGATCAGACAGATCCTATTCTCTTTATATTCTCTGCAGTTAGACTATAACTAAGTGCAGTAACAAAGTACCCTAGACTGGACAGCTTATAAAGAAAAGGAATTTATTTTTCACAAATCTGCAGGCTGGGAGGCAAACCCCTGCGTGGGCTTTCTTCTGGATGGAGACAGTCAACTTCTCTTGTATCTTCATATGGCAGAAAAAAATCGTTTCTCAACGGTTCTACCTCCTGATATCATCATTTTGGGATTAGGATTTTAGCATATGAATTGGAAGAACACAAGCATTCAATGCATTTCTCCATTTCAACAATCATCCATGGTCCCATATATTTCTTTTTTCTTTTTTCTTTTTCCTGTCTTTTTGAGACAAGGTTTCACTGTACAATCAAGGCTGGCTTTGAACTCACTTTGTAACCCAGACTGATCTCAAACTTGCAGTGATCTTCCTGCCTCAGCCTCTTGAATGCTGGGATTGCAGGTATGGCCACCATGCCTGGCTATGGTCTTATATTCTACCAATCTCTTTTCTAATGCACATGTTGAATTTTTAAAGAAATATACATACCTAATTATAAAATACAAGACTATATGTAAATGTTTTGTAATTCTTTTCTTTTTACTTGTTGACATAGCATGAATGTTTTCATATAGTTATGCACCCAAAGTTTTATAATTCACAGAAGTCGAGTAACTGTATAGTCTATAAAGGGAACAATATCCGGATGCTGTAATTATGTATCTAACCAATGTGAGTGTTTGGCTGCCTGTGGAACAATGTATACAGGTACTCACTGCTAGGCTGTTTCTATTTTTTTCTTTCTTTCTTTCTTTCTTTCTTTCTTTCTTTCTTTCTTTCTTTCTTTCTTTCTTTCTTCCTTCCTTCCTTCCTTCCTTCCTTCCTTCCTTTCTTTCTTTCTTTCTTTCTTTCTTTCTTTCTTTCTTTCTTTCTTTCTTTCTTTCTTTCTTTCTTTTCCAGTACAGGAGATCGAACTCACAACCACATCCTTGCAAGGCAGGCACTGAGCTAAATCCCCAGCCTGTTTCTATTTTCTTTGTAAAATGGTTTCAACTCGAATCTATTCTCTTTTCACAGAAATGCATGGCAACTTCAAAAACAGAAACTGAACCTATTCAGTGGGGAGGAGCTGAGCTTGGACTGAGTAAGGGGCACTGACGACCTTCAGTGAGGCTCTGACCAGCACTGCTGCCCAGCCTCTGGGTTTTCCTAACTTACCTTTCCTAGCTTTCAGCTCACCTCAAGTTTTCTGTTTCTCTCCTTCCCTCTTTCACTCCTCAGTACAGAAAAGTATGAGCATTGCTGTAGGATTCACTTATATGGACTTAGGAAAATTAGCGTCACTTCTTTCCCGTACTAACCATAGGAATGAACGTTATTCCAAATTTGCTTTTTGGGTGTCTGTCATTTAGTATCTCTATTTACAATTTCAGTTTAATTTAGAAGACTTTAGAAATGATGATTACATACTTTATGATTAACTTGACAGGGGACAGATAAACTGGTTTATTAATGCCACATTATTTTATGGTTAAAATAAACACATTTAAATTGTAATTTTAAGCCAGTTGTGAGTCAATCCAAATATGTCAATGTGCTGCCTCCAAGTATTTCATTTGCTCAAAGTTAAATAAAAATAAGGAAATACCTATTGATATATGCACAGAAAGCTACTTAGAGGAATACAATTGTGAAGTTGAGTATATTTCAGCAGCAAAGAAAAATTATGAACTTACACTTTCAACTTGATTCTTTTTGATAGAATGAGTTCATGAGTATTCTAAGCAAATATAAAAAAATAAATGCATGTAAAGAAATTTCTGACTCAATAGATACATTCCCTGATAAAATTACTAGAATGTCAAGAACTGGATGTCTAGGATACTCTGGTAATTGGCTTTAGGGACCTTGGAGTTTCATGTTATCTACAAAGTGTTTCATCATTAATGCACTGATGCAGTTGGTAATATTTAGTCTAACTGGATTCAAATAGCTAATTGTAGGTAATATTCATTTGGGATTTTTTTTCATCCTCAATAATTATAAATTGAATCATTGGGAATTATTCTCAAAATCTTTGTCAAGAGACAAATATTCTCAGTTAAATAGTTGTATCTAATCATCATCTATGACAGGATAGATTAATTTAATAATTTTATTAGTAATAATGGTCTTGATTTTTTTCTAAGTATACACACACCAGGGAGAGCAGTTTCATATTAGTCTGTCATAAGAGTATGTCAGCACTGTGATTGGATGAGAGGAAAATGGTTGCTAGGATGCATTATAACTAACTCCATCTAAACAAGAAATTTCAAACCTCTTTGCTTCAGTGGGTTAAAGACAAAAAAATTTCTTGGAAGACTGGGTACAACTTGGAAAAATCACAGTATTCTACAGTTTAAAGAGATTATTTGCAAAGGAAAATTAGTAATATATATCTATCAATTGATCAATTGATCTATCTAGTCATCTATCTGTTTACCTACCTCAATGTTTCATCATGATCCAAATAATTTTCTAAGTGCTTTGAAATATTAACTTATGGGTAAGTGAAAGTATTTTTAGAGGAGGAGGTAAATATTCCTTTATATTTCTGACCTAATAAAAAAATCAATCTAAGCATAATTTTAAAACATTATTACAATATCATGAGGTATGAAAGTCAGGAAGACATGCTATTCAACGGAAGCCAAAAACATGTTCATTTTTCACTTTTTTTATGAATACACCATGGGTATCAACTCCAGAGGTTTTCTCGTGTTACCATTAGAATCAATTATTATTTTATTGTTTCCAGCATTACTTTTTCCCTCCAAATCCACAAGTATGTGTTTTATTTTCCTCAGTTACCATCTTGATTATTAACTCCTAGATTGGATAAATCTTCTGAAATATTATGAAATAAAGTTGATTTTATTTTCCTCAGTTGTCTCAGAGTCTAGAGTGATGTCAGGGACATTAGTCAGGACCCAGGTTATCTTCAAGGATACCAATTTTGAAAATCACCAGAATTAGAAAAAACAACTCACTGACAAGTTATTGTAAAGTCATGACCAGAAATTCCATTGTTCTGCATTCAGGTGAGACTTTTAAAAGTAGTACTTCAAATCCAAATAATAACTAAAATACTTTAAGAGATAAGAGTTATAAAAAAGAAAAGGGTTCCCACAGCAGGTTTACCTTATATACTCCAAGGCTAGAAATAAATGTCTAGCACAAGTTGTCCAACAGAACTTTCTGTGATATGGAAGTGTTCTATTACCTGTGTTGTTCAATACTGCAACTACTACACTTGTGGCTAGTGAGTACTTGACATGCAAGCTAATGAAGTTAAGGAACTGAGCTTTTAATTTTATTTAATTTTCATTAGATGTAACTGTAAATAGCTAGTTGTGCCTACTAGCTATTACATTAGACAAGGCAGTTCTATGATTTCTTTTTCTGAAACTTTAAATTACAATTACTTCTCCATGATGAGAAAACAATGCAGAATTAAATATTTATGTATTTTATTGTATATTAAGTACTATTATATCTTAAAATCATGCACAAATTATAAGAATTAAAAGAAAGAAATACCTAGCTAAATATACACATTTCCAAAATCACATTTGATGCTCTGCCTTAGCATTTTAATATCTTTCCCCTGAGCCTGTATTTTTAATTAAAAAAACTGCAGTTATAAACATGAGAAAATATGACTATATATTAAATATTAAAACACTTTTAGGCTCTGGTAAGTGGCTGTGGCTTGGCAAGCCACGGCCGCCCCAGGGCAAGAACCGTATCAGCGTTTCCTGAGACCCACGATGCGCCATGTTGGACCTTGGGGCGCTGGGAAAACGGGCAGCCAGTTCACCCCTCTGGTGCGCAGCTGTGAGCCTACCGGGGTGCGGGTTAAGAATCAAACATCCATTTCCCGCCCCCCCCATCCCCACTAGCAAGTGAGAGCCAGAGATCTGAGCATGTTTTGCAAGTTTGACTAAATGCGATATAGCAACTAAGGGGGATTTTCTTCTGCCATCTCTTTGAGGGCAAATATTTTTTGGCTCTGTTTTGATCAATGGTATTGCTCTATTCAATATTCTGTTTTTGTAATTTCGGTATTTCCTTCAGTATTACTCTGCCTGATTGAAGGAACAACTATTGTGAAGAAAACCAGATGTACTATTGTGCCTATTGCTGTTGTCCCAGTGCCCTGCTGTGAGGTTCTGTGCCAATTTCACTGCACTGCCTCAGTTGGCTATGTCCTGTCTTGTTCTGCTGTATTTTACTACCTTCAAAATAAAATAAATAAATAAAATAAAAAGTAATAATAAATAAGAAAAAATTTTTAAAAAGTTAAATAACAACAACAAAACAGATCAGCAAGGTACTGAGCAACCTGAAACATGATATAACTAAACAGATAATGAACTTCAAAAGCAAAAAGAGGAAAAGCAGGTGCTCTAAAGGACATAACTGCATGTATATTTAAGGGTGTAGGAATGATAATTATGTTGCTAAGTTTTTGTTGGATCAGAGAACAGAGCTGTTTGCAGCCCCACTGTTTGAATGTCCACTTTGTATGCTTTGATTTTGTAACTTGAACAACTACATCCAAGAAAATATGTAATGTATTAACTAGTGATTTCTTGCTGTTCATTTTTTTTGAAATTCTGTATTGTTTCTACCTTTTTTTTTGTTTGGCTTTATTTTCCCCCTCTCTTTAAATAAAATTTAAAAAAATAAATAAAACTTTTAACACAAAATTTCACTTATTTACTGAGAGCTTATTTTTAAAAATCATTTTATTAAGAAATGATTTACATTTCTGTAGATATACTTTTAGTATATCTACAGAATTGTTCAACATTCAACATAATTAAATTTTAGAACATTTTCATCATCCCCCAAAGAACCCTTATACCCATTGGTAAGAGCCATGCATTTTCCCTTTAGTCTTCTTTCTGTCTCTGTAGATCTGCCTACTCTAGACAATTTTTGTGAATGAGATTATACGATGCATAGTATTTTGTGACTTGCCTAAATACTAAATTATTTACCCAATAGATAGAATTTTACCTGAAGAAAAGTCAATCTGATTTAAATAATGTCCAAAAGTTTCTGGAAAGAAAATCTAATAAATGAGAAGTAAAATAAAATCTTAAAAATTTCTACCAAAGCAGAAACTAGAAACATAGTCCACACAGTACTGGTTTCTGCCTGGAGTTAATGCTGCTATAATGTGCAGAGTGTGGATATCGTGAAATAAAGAACTACCATGGCACACTGTATCTTCCGGGGCCAGTTAAGGGAAGATTCTTTTCTTTCCTTTTTTCCCCCCCAGTACTTTGGATAGAACTCAGAGTCTTCAAACTGAGCTACATCTGCAGTCATTTTTAAAATTTTTACTTTTGAGACTCAATGAAAGTTCCTAAATTGCCCCTGAGGAGACTGGGTTTCAATTTAGTACCCTCAGCCTTCCCAAGTGCTAGGATTACAGGCATGTGCCACAATACCTGACTTGGTTTACTCTTTCAGAAGGAAGTCAAGGCGAATTTGTTTCTGCCCTGCTTAGCTTTTTAAGCAGATAACTTCTTTTAGCTTTTGCCTACTTCATCTTCCTTTGCTTTTGCTTTTCTGTCTGCATTCAGGTATGTGCACATTACAGGTAGCTGGAGGAAAGATGCCTCTTACAGAAACTACTCTTATGGTTGATAAATTGTGTCAACTTGAGAAGTTTAGAAGTTTAACTAAGAGACTCAGCAGGGAGCTAGGGGCCTTACTTTATAAACATCCTCATCCTGTGCAAGAGGAGGACAAGGAGATTTTGTGAGCCCTACAAGGACCCTGGGGTGGGGGGAGGGTGGCCTGCATACAATACAAGGGAGGAAAGAGGCTTGCTCTCTCCCTCCAACCCTTTGTTCTGGCTGCTTGTGCTGGCTGCTGCCTTGAAGTGTTGCCCCAGTGCCCTGCCACCCTGCCTTGGAGCCAAGTGAATCGAAACCTCTACCAACAGTGAGCTAAATTAACCTTTCCTTCCTTTATTTTGTGTGTTGGATTTTTTTCCCCAGCAACAAGAAAAAAGTAACCACGGCATACTGCAATGCTCTATTCAGAATTCCTTGCCTCAGGAGGATTATAAGTAAATCTGTACTACTGGCTCCATTGGACCTACACTGGCTTTTCTACCCTAGAATGGTTCTTAAGTAGAAGCCATCTCAGTGTCTTTTGCAAATATATTTCTAGCAGGTTAGACTCTGCAGTTTTTCACACATGTCCAGATGTTTTGGAAGACAAATTCTAGGTGGGTTAAACTGAAGCTGAGAAGTTCTCTACTTCTGCTGTTCCTGAAAGCCTCTCAGAAGAGGGTAGCAATAGAAGCCTATAGGTGAAGCCATCTGACAGTAAGGGCAACCACAGTTACTTTTTATCTCCTCAGATTTCGTCTACTTTGAAATGTGAATGTTCATCATTAGATAATTTTTCCTCATTTCTGTAATGCTAGTTTCCAATTCTCCAGAAATTAAAAACCACTCATGCTTCTTTTATCTATCGTATATGTAATCATATCTTCTTTTAATTCTGCTTGAAGTAGAAGTAGACAGTCAAATGCTTGTCTAGAAAGTTTATCTTGAGAAGGCAGCACAATAACTATTTGGAAAATCAAACATTTGATTTACCATGGCCAGTAAAGCATTGAACATCTTAGGATTTGTTTCGTACTATGTGAGACAAAAAGGTCTGGTCAACTGGAGTCTACTTAAAAAATCGCTGAATTATATCAAGTAAGTGATTCGTGTGTTCAAAGTACTTAATGCATTACATAACACTATAAATTGAGTAAAATACTGCTACTTCATGTCACTGATGTCAAGAAAAAAAGAGAAGGGTGGTTTGTGGTTTTTTGAAAATCCTTTTAAAACAGTATTTTAAAGAACCAATGTAAATCCAGTTTTACAACAGGAGAAAAAGTTTCTGTTCCCAGTGTCTGTAGAATGTAGTAGAATCCATTTCTGACCTTAAATTTTGGTAGGTCATTGAAACATTAAAGGTGAGATTTTATCCACAATCCTTCAGTTTTTGGCCTTTAATCTTGCTGTAGAAACAGATGTGAACAGCATATAAAAGATAATTTTTTAGAGTCCTGGAAAAGTAAGAGTAATGGATGTTCTGGGTTGTGCTTTCTTGGGAATTAGAAGTTTGATTTCAGGACAGATAGGCTCAATTGTTATGGTTCAAAAATGTAATGCTTGTCAAGCTAATGTGTTACAAGCATAATGCCATATTTCTTTCTCCCTTCATTTCCATTCCCTCTAACTATACAGATTATAAAGGACATAGAATCCACAGAGATATTCTTATAACTACAGATGTTGAAGATGACTTGAGTTGTATCTCGAGGGATTTATTGGATCACCTGTTTTTATTCTACTACCGTGTAGAAGTGGTTAGAAACAGAGTTGGAGACTTGGTAAAACAGGTAAGCGTGATAATGCATATATAGTTCAAGCTCAGGGAAACAGAGACTTTGGAACCACATACTCCTTGCAGACCCAGGCCCATATGCTCTTGATCTGAGAGTGGGACTTTCACATTGGAGAAAGAAACCTGTTAGTCATGCAGGAGTGGTGAAGCGGGGCACTGCCTAAAGTTCTACTACACTCTGTAGATTCTGATGTTGGGTGAAGTCATTGACTTCTTACCTTTAAAAAATTTTACCTCCTTCTGGCCTGGATAGAGTCCAGCTGGAAGCAAGACTATAGCACCTATTGATCCATGATTGCAGGTTCAGGATTCCACAGAAATACCCTGACAGGCATCGGAGATAAAACAGAACACCTTTATTGTTATGGTCTAGGAGGAGCAACTTTTAGGTGAGCAAGTCCAACATAGCATTACATTTATCTGCAAGGAACAGGTGAATTCTTTTTTTTTTTTTTCTTAAACTGGGAATTAAATTCAAGACCTCGCACTCACCAGGCAGATGCTGTGCAGCTGAGCTAGATTTCCAGCCCCAAACAAGGATTCTGAAGGTAGCCTAGCAGAAGATACAACTAATTTCACTTTGGGGCAATGTTATGGATTAAAAACTTGTGGTTAATTTAACATCAGCTATATTAAATCAGCATGGTGCTGAGTGTAGATGGCCCAGCTGGGGAAAGTTGCCACTATACAAGGAGATGTGGAGAGGAAGAATGAGTCAGGCATTGTGGGTTCTCCTAAGTGTTGTTGTTTGGAGACATTGGTTCTCCTGGAAGAAGCTTGTCATGGCTAGCTTGGCCGATATGAATTTGGCTGTTATCATTATCATCGAAGGAGCTCAGGACTTTGCTGTTGAGAATGCCTGCAGTTCACTTTGTGGGAATGTTGGTCCTTATGTTGAGCATCACTTCCTGGCTCCAGAGAGTAAGATGTGTGCTCTTTAATCTCCAAGACAAGCTTGTCACGCTGGCTTCCTGATGTGTACTCGACTGTTCTCATCATCAGAGGAGCTCGGGACATCATTGTGGCTGAGGGTAGCTGAGTTGCTTTTGGTGGGGGGAGTCCTGAACCCTATCCTGAGTGTTGTTTCTCGCATCCAGTGTAGAGGCCTCAACTTCCTGGCACAGATCCTTCATGCTGCTGGCACTGACTTTCTAGCTTCCACCACTGACCTTGAGGCCTTCCCAGTACAGATCTGTGAAACAGACTTGCCTGACTCATTGCCCGGGGCTCTAGGTTTTCAGCTAAACTCATGCAGGTCACTGCTGTAGGATCTAGGCCTCAGCTGGATTTTCCATTTCTGCAGTGTTGTGGACAGATTTCCTCCACTTTCTTTTATTTAACTCTGGGTGACCATCATAAAAGAGTATAAATTCTGTGTCCTGTATGTAATTGTTCTCCTTACAACTCCTGACTGTAGGCAGTAAAAACAGTCTAGTCCAGTAGGTGATGTTTTACTTGGATGCTAGAGGACACATCGAAATTTTCCAGGTAGTAAGGAGCAAAAAGAGAATAAGGTTTTGCTGAAATAATGTCATAGGAGACAAGTAGACAATAGACACAGACACACATAAAATAAATCAAAACTAAAACAACAAACAAAAAAACAAAAAATTCTTTTCACTTTCTTAGTCCTTGGCTCTATAGATCTAGAAATGTCAGAGCCCTCTGTAGGTATTTTGTATGCTGTTGTGTAAATTGATGTAGAGGCAGTGTCAAATGGAGTTTGTGCTCAGAATTTCAGAATCCATTAATCTTCAGGTGTTTTTTTACATTTTCCGTCTGAGTGATGACAGTAGACCCATTGGCCTCTCTGAAGGTTGGTAAGCCAAAGAGAAAACAGCATAAGCAGACTCTGTGAATGCTATTTATAGAAAAACAAGCTCACTTAGAATAATTACAGAGGAAAGATAGAGGGAAAATATGGGCCAAATGTCCATCATTTATTAGTTTAGAATAAAATGAACTGTAATCTATGGATAATGGAGAGAGACGACTTTTTAAAGTTAAACCTTTGCCCTGGTGATGCAAACCTCTGACACAAGGGCCTGCTTGCCTGCTGAATCACTTGAGCTGTGGCTCAATGCCTGAAACTCAATTTCCATTGTTCTGTGCCCTCTAAAGTATGTTGTGTCCAAGACTCAGCTTGTTCTGGCAGAACAGTACCTTATCGAATTTTGCTTGATTTGCTCTTCCTTTTGGATCTGATTAAAGTTTCCTCCTCTTTTTACCACCCCTTGTTTCTGCTTCAAAGGAAGAGCTTAGTTAGCTCAGATTGATTTCCCCTGTGAATTTCTCCCCAGTGTGTTTCCTTCTTGCAGAAGCACTGGCAGATAGGAATGTGGCCCCTTGAGCAGACAGTAACAATAGCTCTTGTCAACAGACTAATAGTCACTAACCCTTATATAGTTCTGACTCTTTGCCCAATGTTCTCAGTGCTTTTTATTAATTAACTCCATCATCTTTGTAAAGACTAAGAGTATTATCATTATTATGTCTATCTCAGATCAAGGAATGGGGGCACAGAGAAAATAGAGACCTTGCCAAAGCTCAGAGTTAGGGTGTGGCAGAGCGTTTTCCATCTCATTGTCTGTAGCTTTAAGCTCTGTATTCTATGTTCTGATTTTAAAAGCCAGAGACTTTATATGAATTAACAGCCCCATTGCTCACAAACACCATAGAAGGAAGTTATCTAACTTCTAATTTTCTTATGAGAACACCAAGGTTCATAAAATTTGTATAATTAGCAAAAAGGTACACAACTGCTAATTGGCCGAGATGTGATTTAGTAGTTTGTGTCTCACACCTTAGTGAACTTGCACTTAACCACTACACTGAGATTCCTTTCCTTTCCTTTTTCCTTTCCTTTCCTTTCCTTTCTTTTTCTATCCTTTCCTATCCTTTGGTATCCTTTCTTTTTACCTAAGTATAAGGAATCATAAGCAGCAAATCAAGACAGGGATGGTAGCTTGGAGTTACTACTCCTCAAGTGTTTACTTCTGAAGGACTGATATCATTGCCATTGACTCATGTTAAAGTGAGTTTCCAGTACTGTCTTGAACTGAAACTAGTTCTGATTATCAACCAAAGGCATTTATTGAGTCCAATATTATGATAGGTATGGGACCAACAAAGAGGGAGCCTGAAATTTGAAGAACATATTGTTTAGTAAAAGGAAAAGATACCAAAACAAACAGAAAACATTGTGAATTTTACTTGAATAGCTAAACTTTAAAAATATGAAAACATTTTAGAGGGCAAAAAGAACCCATGTAGGTTCTACTTCTTCTATAGTTTCCATCTTTGAAAACAGCTCATGTTTTTTTTCACTGAACAGATAGTGAAGGATATCAGATAGTGCTGAGGAATATACTCTTCCTCAGTGCTCCACATACCATGCACAATACCTGAGATACTACATGTTCAATAAGAAAGGTCAAAGGGATAGATGAATAAAAAAATACAAGTCACAGAACATGAGGGATATTGCAGTAATATTGATGACCTCTCCCTTTCTTTATATAAACACCCTAAATTTCATTATCCATGACTAACTACTGGAGAAAAGAAAAACAACAACATCAGCATCAGTTTTTATCACAGCATAAACTCCAAGAAGATGTTGATAAAAATTTAAGTACATAACTTTACCAACCTGAGGAGTAGCATAATAGTAGCTGAAGTAAACGACTTGCTAGAATTTTGGTCTAAAATTTATTTGGAAGCAACACAGTTTGTTTAAATACTACTCCTAAAATAGAATCTATAAAAGTGAGATTTTAGTGTGCAAAAGAATTAGCTTGCTCTTTTGTTTAAAGCCAGTCTGGTTCTGGAGGTGCAGTATGGAGCCTAAGAGCCTGCATTTCTCATGGGCGCAAGGATCACGTAGATCCTGCTGGACCACATTTTGAACACCGTGGGTTTGGCCTTCGTCCACCCCATCTCTGCATCTTCGCTTTACAGAATTCACTACTGGATATTTTGGTGTCTCTATGCCCATTTCTACTAATTTCAAAGCTAACCCAGGGTAAGTTTTATGAAGGTGTCTCAAGACATTAATCCTCTCCACCCCTCATCTGGAACGTGCTGCAGAATAAATGCAACCTTGAGTGATTGCTGCACTTGTAATGGGCTTTGTGCCCTCCCAAATGGTACTGTATGTTCACAGAGTTTGGTCACATCAATATGAAAATTACTAATTACAGATCATAATCCTAAAAATGAAAGATTGCTTGAAAAGCATAGGGAGATTCACAATCCTTATCAGACTTCACACAGTTAATTGAGCCACAAAGAGTGGCTAAATATAGTCAAATATAATCCTGCAATATTATTATATGGCATTAAGAATGAGTATTATATGAAAAAATGAATGAAGGTTATAAAGAGGTGGCTGTTAAATCAGGTCTGAGTCTATGTTTATTTTTAATAAAACAATATTCTCAGAATTTTTTCTTTAACTCTCTAGGTATAAATTAAGAAATGTTACCTGTTAAATATTCAGCGGGTTTTACAATATGATTTAAAATAAATCTATTTTAAAACGTTAACAGTTGACAAACCCACAACTTCATTTGTAATCAAAATAAATTCTGTGTTGAAGTTTGTCAGTTTTATTCCAACATTTTAATTGGTATTGTTCTTACCACTGCAGCTACATTGTGTCATTATGTTGAACATCTTGTCACTCAGCAATGCATTGATGCTTTTTAGAAAATAATTTTAAAACACAATACCAAACATTTTCTAGTGCTTGAAATAGCTTTCAAAATGAGGCCCTGAAATGAAAAGCCATTTATCCATTGTCTAAAGAGAAATAGCAAAATGTTAGGGAAATACATTCTAAGATGCTTTGGAGAAGATAATATGGATTTTGGGGGGAGAGGTATTCTAAAAGTTATTTTATTGTCTAAAAATTGTGTGTTCTTTCCCCCACTAAAAGGACTTTAACAAATAATTTTTTGCTGAATTTTACTAGAAAGACAATCAGGTCCAGGCTTAGAAAATGATCCAAAATTTTGACTTCTTTCAAACCCAAAATATTTCAGGTCACTAACTGCCCAAGGGAGACACAATCTAGTATAAAATCACAGGCCAGACTTTGAACTGTAGTTTAAAGAAACTGGAAAAGGAAAAGAACCATTGGAATGAGCTGTCTGGTTTTCTTTTTTTCTTGGGCATTACCAAATCTGTCCTGGAAATGTTTAGAATGCCTTACATGAGGAATGAGAAGTGCATAATGAAAAATAGGAAGATGCATGCTGTAACATGCTAAGATAACAGCATTTATATAACTATATTTTATTTGGGCATTGCAAAAAATATGCACTTGGCCTTTGAAAAGAAGCAGGCAAAACCTGAACAAGTGAAAGACTAGTTGATGGTGGACAGCAGTTTTGTTTATTTTCCTGGTCATACTTTGTCACAAAGCAAAATAATTCTTGATAAATTTGTACTAGACAGGCTAAATTGTGTGCAGAATTTACCTCTTCATTCCTCCCTCAAAATATTTTGCTATAACAGACAATGTTTAATGGGTACTTGAGTGGCTTTCCAGGTTAACTTTCCTGATGAAGCCTCAGAATTCAGCCCAGGATATTTAATTCCTGTAGCTCTTTTACATAATACAAGCCTTCAGATTGATGAAGGAAGAGAGGGCACAGAAACTCTTGCACCAGCTAAGTGTTTTTACTTTCAAGTTACAAAATCGTCTCTGCCTACAGTGGGTTGAAGCAAATCAGATGGCCATATGTATCTTCAAAAGACAGTGAAATATCTTCCTATTTTGTGTCAGAAAATGATATCCCCCATAAGTTGTATATAACCCTACATCTGATTCTTTCCTTTCCTTTTTTCTTCTGTCTGTTCCTTTGTTGATTTGGCATTTAAATGTCTAAGACCATTGTTTTAGCCCCATGCAGAGATACCTTTCTATCTACCACTTTCTTATTCTGTCTGTCTTATACAAGGCCACAAAATAAAAATATTCCTAAGCCAAAAGTTTTCTGTCTAATCTCTACCCCAAGTCATCTATTATTTCCATACTTTCCTATCTAATGTATCATGACACTGAATTGTCAAATGATACTTGGCATCCAGTGAGAAATCAAAAGCTAAAAGTATCACCCATTGTAGCTAAAAGCACGGAGTTCACAGCTAAGAAACATTCAGGAACCAGCTTGTCCTGAGATAGTGTAGTGATAGAGTGTGGTATACGTCCAGACCATCAGTGGTCATTAAAAACACCCAACCAAGAGATGGAATGATCCCATTTCAGTCATACATATCATGGTCATAAAAATTTAGGAGAATTGGCTATGCAAAAATTCATGCAGGCAGATATCAGCATGGAGTAGAGTTTTAATATAAAACTGGAGTCCAGGCATAGACAGTAGTCAATGGGCAGTGTTGAGGGCTCAGTATCTGTGTTGAGAGCACTGAGGTATGACAGGTTATGAAAGAAGAGAATCATGCCTAGAAAAGACACTAACTTAA
Source organism: Hydrochoerus hydrochaeris (assembly GCA_004027455.1). Taxonomy (NCBI): domain Eukaryota; kingdom Metazoa; phylum Chordata; class Mammalia; order Rodentia; family Hydrochaeridae; genus Hydrochoerus; species Hydrochoerus hydrochaeris. Next base: position 70,693 of record PVLA01000562.1, read on the forward strand.
AAACTTATATGCATCTAAAAAAAATTGCTTTCAAATCTTTTCTACTGTTTCAGATGACATATGCATAATCCCAGGGTGTAAATTCAATGGCAGTAATGCTGCTCTGGTGGCAGACATTATGGTCTAGCTCTTCTTTCCAGAAAATAGAAATGCTAAATGTAACTTCTCAACATCGCTAGGGTTCCAAACCGGTTCTCCGGTTTGAAGAAATGTGCTAATGTAATGGTGCTAAAGCTAGTCTGTGTGCTGGTGTGGGGAGCAGAAGGTCTAATGAGTACTGACAGAGTTATTGAATACTGTTGCACTGAGACCCTGTATAATGAGCCAGATCAGATTGTTTAACCATATCTGATGACACCGATTGGACGTAGATCTAGGAACAGAGAGAACTTACAGAGAGGTGCATGTAGGAAGTTCCAACCTGCTCTGGTTCCTGTGGATTAAGTTTCCCATCACAATCAATGGCATTTGTACTCTAAATCCCAGACACTTACATATTTTTAAGAACTTTGTTCCAAGACTCTTTCCTCTCTTGCACACCAATGTCTCCCTCTATGTAGGATCATTTCTTGCAAGACACACACACACACACACACACACAAACACACACACACTAGAACTCTAGAGACTGGTCCCTGGGTCAATACTGTGAACATCTCCTGAGAAGTTAGAAATCCACATCCTTGTGTTCTACACAAACCTACTATATGACTCTGCCCAGCAAGCACTTTTTCAGGGAGCCTACCAAGTAATGCTGATATAAGTCTAAAAATCAATGCTTTAGAACAATCCATTGTAAAATAAAACTTGATCATAGTCCCTCATTCACCTACAATCAATGCCTATTCTTTTTTTCTCATCTTTGATAAAATTCTTCAGGTCTGTGTTTTAGTCCATTTGAAGGGCCAAAAAAATACCTGTGCCATTTATAAACAATAGAAATTTATCTCTCTCAGTTCTGAATCCTGGGGAAGGCTAGATCAGAATATCAAAAGACTTAGTGTTCAGTGAGAGCAGCCCTCTGCTTCAAAGGAGGAGCTAGCTTGCTGTATCCTCCTGTCCCAGACAAAAAAGAGTCAGGACAGCTCCCTTCTGCCACTTTTAAAGGGTACTAATTGTACTCATGAGGGCACAGCTCTCATAATTCAATCACTTCCCAAAATGCCCTAATTATCATTAATGATGATGATGACGATGATGTTGGTGTTAGATTTTAACATAAGAATTCTGGAGGGACACCTACATTCTGACCACAGTTCCTGTGATCTATACCTGTACTCCCTTTTCACTACCTCTTAGTTTTTATCACTCAGTGGGACTACCCTTTTCAAGGTCACTCAAAGTCTCAAGGTACCAAAATCAATGGGCATCTCCCTGTCTCTTTCCATCTAATTCAGGATCTGGTTAGGGGCATCAGTCAGTTTACTCCATTGCCTAGAGAAATTTCTACCTTTTTGAATTTCATGGTATCCCATTATTCCATTTTTTCCCCTACACCTTTTCCTTGTTGGCTTCTCCTCCATACCTTTGCTCTAAATGTTGATATTCTACAGATTTGAAACTGTTTTTTCCTTGCCATCTTTCTATTGTTCCCTTAAAGAAATCTCATCCATTTCTGAGGCTTAAATTCTATTTCTCGCTAATAATCCTCTGGTTCAGATCTCTGTTCTGGATTTCTCTGAAATACAAATTTAAAAAATTGAACGCCCCCTCCTCTATTTTCAGTTTAACATGGTGAAAATGCAGCCACACTCCTAACAAGACTCACAGCACTGTCTCTCCAATCCAAATACCCATGTGGCATTATTTAGCACTATTCTCAGCTTCTAGTCCAAGTAAATACCTAGGCATCTTAGAATTTTTCTGATGTCTCTGCCTATGCCTGTCCATATCACTCGCTGACAAATCTTACTGATTCTATCACTAATGTAGACTTCAGATCTACTCACTTCTCCCTACCCCATTGCCCCAGTCCTGATCTGGACTGGAAGGATTTCCTGTCAGCATAATAGTCCTTGTTTGGCATTTCAGCTTTCATTCCCATTCTCTACAAATCCATTTCCTAAGTAGTACTAAAGGATGTTTCAGTTTTTAAAAATCACATTAATTCTCTGTCTAGAAAGTCAGATTTCATTTCAGGGGCAAAGGATATGAACATTTGTACCATCTGTCCTTTGGGCAGCACCATTATAGACACCCTCTTACCTTTTTGGGCTCCAGCCACATCAGTTCTGAGTGGTTTCAGTGTTGTAAAACCTGGAGCAATAAACTAGCCAAAACAAGCCAGACTTCTGAACTATAGCATACAGGATTATTATTCTTATTTTAGCAGTATAAATGGTTGTATGCAGGGCTTTTGCACTGAGCTATATCCCCGGCCCTTTTGTGTGTCTGTCTGTCTGTCTGTCTATCTATCTATCTATCTATCTCTCTGTCTATTTACTTAATTAATATTGAAACAGAGTCTCACTAAATTGCCCAGGCTGGCCTCAAATTTGTGATTCTCCTGCCTCACGCTCCTGGAATGCTGGGATTGCAGGTGTGCACCACCATACCTGTCTTTTGTTGTTCCATATTGCTAAGTGTCTGTTACATGCAAAAACAGCAAAACAAAATGAAAACAAAATAAAAATACCAACCCAGGTTAGAACTGAGTTACCCTGCTTTTCAGCCAAGGGTAGCCCACATAAACTGCTATCTAGTCAAAGTAAGTGAATATGCTTAACCAAGACTGGCACCTTAGAGTCACGAACAATAAACAGCTGTGTGTGTTGGTGTTTACTTTTCATGGGACACCATAGGACAGAAGATATCTAAAAATGAATGCCAGACTGGCAGTGGTGTCTTTGGAGGCAGAGGGCAGTAACTTGGTATTACACTGTCTGTAGGAAATGCTCTCTAATAATGGTGACTGAAAAAGAATTCTGTTTACAACTCTCCGATGATTTTGTTTGATGGAACAAGATTCTAATGTGCATTCTGTCAGCAATACTATATTAAAATAAAGGAATAAGTTGTTCTTCTGCCTTTTCAGTAATATATTTGTGAGGATTCTTTGCATTCAGGAGGAAATGGAAGATACCAGAGCTTTACTTCTAGGTGCTATCTGGTTGGGTTTTGTTTTTTGCAGATCCTCATCAGTTCAAATGAGTTTCATATTTTGGAAGGTTTGAATTCATTAAAAAAGGCAACAAAAATCTGAGCCAAAACTGCTTTTTCACCTAACTGACAAGTGAACAAAAAATCCAAATGAAGTAGATTAATACTTAAATGAGACAGAATTTCGGCAAAGTTAAATAAAGTTTAAAATGAATACTGTATTTCCACTAAAGGTTCCTTAGCTGATGCAGCCATTTGGGGGGGGGAGAAATGAAATTAATATAATTTTAGCTTAATTTAGTTTTGATTTATTAAGTCAGCAGAGTTAATTCTATGTCAGTAAAAAGGAATCTCAAGCTGTGCAAATTATTTTACAGTCTATGTGAATTTCTGGAGGAAATACTGAAAACACATTTAAATTGCACCCCAAGTACTGTGAGTACATTTAATTTTACATGAGAAATGTCATTTGTGTTTCTTCAAGAATAAATCTGATCCAAACAAAACAAACCATTCTGTGACTCAGCATTTGGGACCCAGTGGGTTACCAATTGAGGAAATCCCCTCCCTGGCCAAGACAAACTTTGCCTAGATATTGTTTTTCAAATTAATACTAAACTTAGCAAGGATGAAGTTTCTGGCTACCTGTTTTCTCTCTGGAAGTTTCACGTAAGTGTCCAAGCCGTTTTATGGATGAAGATTTGGTTTCTTTCAGTGTAATATGTAGGAGTTACTGCACCTGATTTAAAATGTTAGCTTTAACCTCCTATGTAATGCCATATAGTCTCAGAGTAGAAGACAGCGTTCACTGTGCATGTCTTCTGTAGATGAGTAATAACTGTTTAAAGACAGGTTGAAAGAGAACTAAATAAAATTATGTGATTTGCATACAACCTCAACCTCACTTCTGCAGTGAACTTCAAAAAGAAGAAAAATCAATTAAAGTTCATGTGCCAAAGGCATTAAGAAGATGAAATGAAAGGCAGCCATTTGCTTTACTGATTATTTTAATTGATCAGAATTTATCCTGGAGTGGGAGTGGGAGGAAATGGTGTAATGCAAGAGCTGGAGTCTGCTGAATCTATCTGCATCAGCCCAGGTCTCCTCTCTTGTGAGAAAGGGATAAGCAGACCCTGATCTTTCCAGGAAAGGGACAACTTCATTATGGTCTTCAAGATGTAAAGTAGAATTGCTATTAAAACATTGATTCTATCAGGAGGATGAAACTGGAAACTTCATAGAAAAATGTGTATGTGTGTGTTTTCCTTAGTAGAAAGACATGCCGTGGATGGTAATTAAGACCTACGCTACCTGACTCAAGAGGAGAAAATCAAATCATAGTTCCCCATTGTGTTTCTGTGTAGTGCCTAGTTCTACAGTTACATTTTGTCATCTGATAGACTCTAAATATTTTAAAGTCTCCAAAAGTACATGATGTATTTACTTCAGATGAGCATTACGTGACATATTTTTGACATTATTATTGCTTCAGTTTTAAACTTTAAACATAAATAAAAAGTAGCCAAATGAAATCACAGCATTGAGTTAGGCTCGGTTTTAGTTCTTTGTTTTTATGGTAACTATTTTATTGTTACTTTCAAATCTAACATTTGAAATTAGACTCAGGACACAGAGGTTGGAGAAACAAACAGGACCTGAAATGCATTTAGATGATTTCTAACTACTCACATATAGCTGAGTCCACACATGTTGGAAGGTGACTATATCAATGAATTTTTACCAAATTAACTTTTCTGTAGTATGCAAGGTTCATTAAGAATTAATAAGTTAATGATGCTAACTTGAAGAATATGTATGTGTATATTTATATATTATATTCAACATAATTACATAGTTATATATACAATGATATGCATGAATAACTATGTCTATATCATCTATCTAGAAAAGTCTCAACAGGAAGTGTAGCAATCTGTTTAGAATATAGACATAGGAAACATTTAGGGGGAACTGGGAACTTTTCTGATGTTGCCTAAATGTGCTGGAGTGTAATGATAAAAAATCAACTATTTTTTAGCTGAGTGTTATGGTCCATGCTGGTAATCTCAGCACTCTGGGAGGCCAAGGCAGGAGGATTCCAAGTTCAAGCCCAGCCTTGGAAATTTAGCAATTTAGCAAGTCCCTGTCTCAAAGGAAAAAAAAATTGAAAAGGCTGGAGGTATAGTTCTGTGTAAAGGTCCTGTGTTCAATCCTCTGTACTATCAAAAATATGTACAAATTAGAAAGAGAGGGTTTCAGTACCTCGCTTAGTGGGAAAACCCTAGGTTTAATACTTAGTCACACACACACACACAAACGACCATTTTCCCTTTTTATTGTGATAAAATATATACAACATGAAATTTACCATCTTAACCATCTTTTAGTTTACAGTTCAGCACCATTAACTACATGCAAATTGTCATGAAACCATCACCACTCCAGAACCGTCTCCAGAACTTTTTATCACCCCAAAGTGAAACTCTGCACCCATTAAGCCATTCTCCATTCACCACTTTCTGTAGCTCCTTGTAGCCACCACTGTATCTCTAGTTAGTTAAGATAAGTGGAATCACACAATATTCTTTAGTGTTTGACTAATTTCGTATAACACAATATCTTCACATTTTAACCATGTTATACATGCATGTATCAGAATTTTATTCCTTTTCCATCCTTTTCCAGGCTTCATAATATTCTGTTGCATGTACATACTACATTCTAGTCATCCGTTTGTATGTCAGTGGATATTTAGGGTTTTTTTACCTTTTGGTTGTCATGAATCATGTCACTATGAATATGTGTACAAATATCAGGTTAAGATCATAAGAGGACAAAATTTAGCTATTATCTTTAAATAATTACCTTTAAATTTTTACAGTACTCACTGTCATTGTCTTCCTTACCCAGCACCTTACACTTGGTACCGTATTGAATTAAAACACTGTAACAGAGAGGAAAAAGCAGACTGCTATGGTAGGGGTGAGATTTAAATGTACCACCAACTCTATAGTTGTGTGATTGTGAATGTCATAGCTCACACTCAGTCTCTTTGTCTCTAGAGTGAGACTGATGAAATGTTATGCATGCCAAACTCCCATTTATGATCCTAAAGCAAGCAGCAATAACTAACACCAGTGGAACACAACTCTATTTATAAAGCCCTTTTTGTTTTAAGCATCTCTATTTTTGCAGCAATACTATGAGCCAGGATTTACAATCATTTCCATCTCCTGAGGACAGTGATTCTTCCCTGTTTTGTTTATCAATGTTTCCCCAGATTCAAGAACATTGTCTGCCTCATAGAAGTTGAGCAGTAAATATTGGTTGAAAGAGTGAATGAATTTTTCAGATGATAGCCCTGGAGTTCAGAGAAGTTAAATCACTTGCCTTGAATCCTTCACCCTAACAGTGCCCATCATGAACCCCAATATTTGAATTATAATTTCAGTGCAATTTTCATCACTCTGTTTTTATATGTACCATTGTACTCTAGCTCACAGCAAATATTTGTTAGTGATATGCCTTGTTGATGGACTTTCACAGTCAATATCTCATTCGTTTTTATATCCTTCCCCTTAATTTCACGGGATTTCTTTGTTTTATAGATGAGGAAACAGATTTAGATAGATGAATTGGCTTGTTCAGATAGATAAGTTGCAAAGCTGGGATTTAGATTCCAAAATTCCAACTCCACAAGGAGATCCTATATGATATGGTCAGAATGAACAGACCGTGCCATTTGGATAAAAGGCATTTTAATTTAGCCTCAAAAGAGCTGGAGACTAACTTAGCAAAGCTGGAACTACGAACAGGAACAAGCAAGATGTGGGTTGCAAATGAATGAGTCTAGCTGTTCAGAAGAGACTTGGAGAGCACTGAGGAAGATGAGAAAGCTGCTCCGAATGTCCAAAGCTAGCACAGTCGGTATGGAGAGGTTTAGGTGGGGTTTTTGAACTGGGCAAATCTCCATTTTTTTCATTCATGTGTCTGTTACTCAGGTTTACATAAGACATAAGACATTCATTTCATGAATTCTCCAAGAAGTAATCAATCCCTGGAAAGCCGATTCATGCTAAACAAAAGAATGACTCATAAATCAGAGTTATTTAAAAGTAAGAAATCCACTTTTCCTGAGGCACAGTGGGGCCTGCTAGGTGCTGATGGAAAGGCCAGGGAGATAGTTGTAGGGCACGAGCAGGTTTTCCAGCCCAGGAATAAAACATGGCACACATTTTCTTCCCACGCACTGAAAGTCATCACAGAGAACTGATGTCCTTTTATGATAAGATAGTGTACAAATTGCTTTTCAAACCTCCAGCATTATCTAAAGATAGTAATTTCTGCAAACTATTATTGCTGCTATGGGAAAACATTCATTTATTCATTCTTATTGCCTACTTTATTTCCTTTTTCTCCTCCTTCTCTTTCTTCTCCCTCTTTCTGCCTGTCTCAGTCTCTGTCTCTGTCTTTGTCTCTCTGTCACTCTCTTTGTCTTTCTTTTTACAGGACTAGGAATTAAATCCAGGCCCTCTATATTGAGCTACAACTCCAGCCCTTTTTATTTGTTATTTGGAGACAGGGGTTTGCTAATTGTCCAGTCTAGTCTTGGACTTGTATTCTCCTAACTCGGGCTTTTAGAGTACTGGGTGTGTACCACCATGCTTGGCTCCCTACTCTCTTTTTTGATAACAGAGCAAACATTCTCATTTCAATATGTTTTCTCATTTTTAATTTGAAGTTTCTACTTACAAAGCCATGCCAGAGGCTCATGTTTAATTATCAAGTTTGTTGATGATTAGTTTATTCATCAGCATTCTGTTACTGTGACAAAAAAAAAAAACTGAAGCAAGCAACTTACAAAGATGAAAGTTTTATTTTGGTTCATGGATTCTGAGGTTTCAGTTCATGATCAGTTGCTCTGAGTCCACGAGCCATTGCCTCATTGATTTGAAGTCTGTGCTGAGGCAGACACATCGTTGTGGAAAGTGGAAAGCTGCTTACCTCTTGGCGATGAGGAAGCATAGAAAGACAAAGAGCCGGAGGGAGAAGAAAGGGCTGAGTACAGTGTACACCACGCAGAGGGCGGCACCCCATGACCCCCTTCCTCTAACTGGCTCTGCCTCTCAATGACTCATGAACCTCTAAAACCATGAAGAAATTAACCCATTGATGAGGTTAGGTCCTTTATCATCCACCTCTGAACATTCTTGCATTTGGGATAAAGTCATCAATAAATTAGAGAACACTTTAAATTTACATCTTTACACTCAGATAGGGAACGTGAGCGAGGCATTTCTATGGATTGTGTAGATTTTCTCATCCTTATGAACACATCTTAGAGTGCATGATGACAAAGAGTCTATTCTGCTCTAGCGGACTATAATATACTTAGACCTGCTAATGGTGCATATTTATTTTTATATAGTCTTCCTCTAGTGGATTTCCATTGTTTTCTGATGCCAACATTTATTCACTTTATCACTTAGATGAGAAAGAGAAGGAAATCTCATTGTTGTTTATGCAGATTTACATGGGTCTTCATGCTTTTCATCTTCCTTGTGGTCAGTGAAAACCCTCTGAGGCTCTGTTGTTTACCTCCTACTACCTTCGATGTTCATGCTCTGTGCTGTTAAGTCAGAGGCCTCCCCCAAATCTGCTTCCCCAGTTCCCCAAAACCCTATTCTCCTCTTGCCGTTTCCCCCTCTTGTTTTTCTTGTCTTTGCTAGTTATGTTTTAAAATGTCTTTACTATCGTTTTAATGGAGTTTCAGGAAGTAATGGAGATAAGCACATGTATTTAATTTTCCAAGTTTAACTAGAAATCACCTCTATAATATTTGATTAAAGGAATGAAATGAAAAAGGTTTGGGGAAATTATTTTGGCAGCCATGTGTGAATAATGGAGTGAAATAGGGCAGAAACTAGAGGCAGGAGATCAAAGAAGGTTGTTTCTGTAAGTATAATGTAAGGAAATGAGAATGAGTTTCCTGATGAGAAGCGCCTGAATCAGAAAGTTATGACTAGAGAAAGAATAAAGTGGAGTTTAATAACTTCTAAGATGCTGAATAACCATGGTCAAAGGTCAGTGAAATTGAGCTTAACGCCATGATTTAGAGCTGGTCCCTGCTACCTGGGGTGCAGACTGTCTGTGCTGGTGTTAAACAGAAGCCAGGACAAATGTATTGTTGACAACTTTACCTCTAAAAATAAAAAAAAGGCACCGACACTGGAACTAAAGGTGTGAGAATTCAGAGAAGGAATTTTATTTTTATTTTGAGATAAGTGAGAACTGACCTGGGCATAAAACCAGTGAAGATATTCAAGGTTTTGGTATGTGGGAGGAAGAGGGGATGGGTAAGAGAATTCCTAGATAGACAACCAAGGCTGCCTCCCCAGGGTGCACGTCTGTGCAGTGACACATGATTTGTCCAGGGGGTGCTTTCTGCATTTGTGCTTATGATGGTCTTAAAAGAAAAACTGAATCGAATTCTTGCAATGATCCCACTTCTTCCTGACTGGTCATATTTGTGTTTGCTGTGATGATTTAATCCAACTCATCTGTCCTCTGACCCCAACAATTGCTACCTATTGTTAAAAGGATTAGAACTACCTGGTTAGGTACTTAAAACTAGTTGTCTAGTATTGTCTAACATATTTCTTGTACATAAACAGTACAGGTCCATACAGATTCTTGATAGGACACTTTATGGTTTCCCATAGTTCTTAATGAATCCACATTCAGGATTTGTACAGTGTGTAACTTTTCCTAACTCAACCCTGAGCAACGAAGGTTATAGACTCCAAATGCTAAGTTCCTTGTTTCTACCTTTCTGTTTAGTTGGCTGATGGCTTTACAATTTCCCCTGGGCTTTTATGGTTTAGGATCAGCATATATTTAGCCCTTTATTTTGTGAGATACTTTACTCATATCTGAGGTTCTTTCTTTATCATTGAACTTTAGAGGTAGTATTTTTTTATGATTATGACTCAGATGTTTCAGTGGGAGCAAGGTGTTTTTGTCCTGTCATTTTATTTTAGGATTTTTCACACTGCAGAATCCTGCTTTGTCAGCTGCTGCTGTGTGGACCTTCACATGAGCACTGATTAGGCAGGTTCAGAGAATTGGGATAAAAGAACTAAGAAATAATTTCTGAGGGAGAATTTGAGGAAACTAGGGGTCATACAAATAAGAATTGACCTATTTTGAAAAGGCAGAGTATAATAGAAATGGGATAAAGTAGGTAGGACATTGACTTATGTATTACTGCTTTTTTCTTGGAATATTTAAAAAGTGAATTTGTTTTTGTAGGTGGGCAGTTATAGATAGAGAACATTGAAATGCAGAATATTTACATAAGGAATATAAAAGAGATATAATTGCATTATCTTTAAGCCTGAGGTGACTATATCCACTGTGGCTTGAGAGCAAACCAACAGACTTCTGGGACATATTTTAAGTGTGTACAGATAAAAGAATTTCAAAGTAAGGTTAAATGACTAGACCATTAAGGATTTTTCCAAATTTTTTGTCAGTGAAAAAGTCTTAAATTATTTATTTTTGAATGAATATGATATCTTGAAAAATGGTACTCAGGAAACAAAATGTTCTACACAGTAATAACTCTTGTCTCTCTTCTTTAAGTTAAATCTACAGACATATAAAACAGCTGTTAGAATTCTAATAGCTGTGCTGTATCTCAATAACCACTTTGGATTAAGGTGTTAAATAAAGTCTGCAGTGGTTTTAGTGACCCCCATACATTCCAATCTTCTTGAAATTTTGCAATTTTCATTTAAGTCCATAAATATTGATAATAAATTGCCAGACCCTTGTGCTTTCCTTTGAAGCCATCCAAGTATCTTAGCAGCTGGGTTTAGATCCAAAGCCTTTCTATGTTGCTTGAAAATGATGCAAAATTTCAAAATGGAAATAATCTTTTCCTTTTCTATATTTCTGATCACAAGTAAAATATTTTAAAAGACTTTCAACTAGAAGCTTGGAAGAAATTCAACTTGTTGGCTATGTTGTTATTAGGACCCAGTAAGTTTTATTTTTCCTTCTTCTAATTTCAAGCACATACATCCTCTGAAAAGGGTTTTGAAACCCTTTGTTGTTCTTTCAAGGTTCAGTCTATAAATTACTCTGTCAGTTAAGTTAGAGGCAACAAAGGAAAGAGTTGGATAAATATTATTTTTCCATGATAAATAAATGCCCTTATTGAATTGGTTGAATGGGAAAGACATATAAAGAAGCCAGTAGATCCAAAATTGAAGCTACAGGGATTAAGTAAAAGAAACCATCAAGTGCAATTTATAAGAAAACTTGTAAAGGAGATGGACAATACTACCCTTGGTATGAAGCCATTCTGTAGGGGGTACTGTTTGCTTATTCTAGTAGTCTGTCATTTATAACTCAGTTAAAATCCAGATTTTCTGCTTCTCTCTCTCTCTCTCTCCTCTCTGTGTGTTTCCCACAAACACAGGATTTCACGAGGAATTATTAAACTTCTACAAAAAATGAAGAACAACAAGAGCTTCCTATGGAATCAACATAAACAGAGATGCATTTTAACAGTACTAGGAGTTTGTATATCATCTCTGAAAATGCTATATATACAGAATCTTCAATACCTGAATCTCTAGTGTTGTGAAGTTGTACATTTGCAGAATTTATGATGAATCAGCATCCTTGTCTTTACAACACCTGCCACTGTGGCTAATATCTTTATTAAGAAAGTCACTATTTGGGGACTTTTGAGATTTGTAATCTTCTTTAACCTTGACAATATCTGTACTACACTTCTCTAACTTAGTGTGGGGAATATCTTTAGAAAGCTTGAATTTTGTCTATGTAGATCCTATGTAGACCCTATGTAGATCCTATGAAAGACCCATGGATGACCTTGTATCTCCCAGCAGTCCTTACCCAGTCTCATGTTGGTTTAATATGTTTCTCCTACATAAACTGAGTTACTTTCTGGCATCTCTTGAAAAGGGGCACATACCTTCAACCTGGAGTTCTTGGGATATCACTTAATAATTCCAGCATGGGTGGTGTCTGGGTATATAAGAACCATTTGTTTTTATCTCTGTCTTTTCTACAGCATAACTGTCCCAGAGCCTTATAATGAAACCTTCTGAAGGAAGAATTGTAAAGAGGTTAAAAAAAACCCAACCATTTCTTATATATGTAGTATAACTTATGGGCCATATGTTTTGTTTCTTGTGATTCTTTCCACAGTCTATGAAGTAAACACAATTATTGTTTATACTACTTTGCTTGATAACAAAACTCAGACTCAGAAACCCATCTAAATCGGTAATAAAGTAATGATTTAAAAGCATCTTTCTCCTTCCATGTTACTCCTTGAAACTATCTTACTAAGGCCACTATCTTAGGGACATTTTTGTGGGACTTTTAATGGGGCATTGAGCCAAATCACTGATAAGAAAAAAAAATGTAATCACTTTAAGAAGAGAGAGAAGACTGAGTCTAGAAGCCATTGTCCATGTCTCCCATTAGTACTCATGTGACACTGAAATGGTGAGTGTTTCAATTACGCCTCTATAGGGGCCCTCACATTTTCAAGTGCTAAGTATTTCTGTATCAGTTCCTGAGGGCCTGAGAGATTGCTCAGCACAACTGAAGCTGCGGAATGGAGACCATGATGCTGCCACATATTTAAAAGTAAAAAGGCCTGTCGTAGGACAGTGAAATAGATTACAGGTTGCACATTGTTTGGGTTAATAACTACTTTTTTCACAAACAAATTAATTTTCTCTCTGCTTATTAGCAGCAGCACAAAAGTATCCATGATCATTTTTTAGGTTCCCAACAGAGATGTGGACTAGAAGAAGAAAGTAGAAGTGTAGAAAAAAGATACAAATGCATCTATAATTAATAGTAAATAAATAAAGTGAGACTGTAAGCAAAGGCAGGAAATTAGAATTACAGCATCCACTTGGATGCTTCAATGGTTTTTAATATAGAATATTGCTGGCTTTGTCTTCCCTTATATGTTAAATGCCAGGTGAGACATGGAAAGCTGGTCATTTCAGTGATACTTAGCCCAGTCCAATAAAGCTTTGCCTAGTCTGAGGCAGAGGTATTGAATGTGTTCCAGAGAGCAGCCTATTTAATGACATGGTGGCCATCATCTCAGGAACCTTGAAACCCAGAGGATTTCAAACTGCTGTACCTGTGTGATTTTCACAATTGTACCCTGAAGGGTTTTATCAACCATATAAACTTAATTTCCAAGTAAGAGGTGAAACTGTCTCTGAGAGCTTGATAAATGTATATATACTCACATTCAGGTATAATGCTGAAACGACACATTGGCCATATGCAGACATAAGTTATAATGAATAATTATCTTTCAACCTTTGTACTATATCACAGCACTCACTCACCACCTTGTCTCTCATCTGGTATCCTGAGCTATGAATTTACCTAAAAATGAAGAGAAAGTTCAAAGGGTAAAAAATGAACTCTAATGATACACCATTGCCAGAAGTTATCAGCATTAGCAAAGAGAGGGCTGCATGTAAATCAGACTGATTTTTTTAAATCAGTAAGTTATTCACTGGAAAACAGAGAATGAATTTAACCAAGGCTTTTATCTATTAAAATAGATATCATGATTTCCAGAAATGGTTTGTTTGAACATAACAACAGAGTACTACTGTCTTTAATGCTGTCTGTTGGGTGAATATAATGGTCAATGCATTGTGTCAACATGAGAAGTTTAGAAGTTTAAGCTAATCAGCCGGGCAGCCAGGGTCTTCACTTCATAAATATCCTGAGTCTTTGCAAGAGGAGGGCTTGAGGATGGTGTGAGTGCTACACCCACCCTAGATAGTGGTGGCCTACTTACAATATAAGGGAGGAAAAGAGGTTTGCTTCCCCCTACCTTTTGTTCTTGCTGCTTTTGCTGTCTTCTGCCTTGAACTGTTGCTTCTGTGCTGTATCACTCAGTCTTGAAATCTAGCTGATTACAGACTGACACTTCCACAAACTGTAAGCTAAATAAAACTTTTCTTCCTTAATTTTGGGTGTCAGCTATTTTATCTCAGCAACAAATGAATAAAACTAACACTTTTATCTGTTAAAGTAGATAGCAAACAAAAGTGGTTTGTTTGAACATAACACAGAGCACTTTAACTCTGTCTGCTGGATAGACAAATAGGTGGTAAAATCTTTATTATTGTTATTTAAATGAAAATAATTATTCATTAAATGGCATTAAATGCCTGCTGTTTTTGTTACTGCTGCTTTTCTATACTCTTGCATAACCCTTATGCTTTTCAAAATGGTTACATTGTAACATTTTATATAAAAGGATGTTTTCCAGGTCTCAAAAGAATAGCAGCAACAATAAAACTTGAAGTGAATAAAAGAATGGCTTCCAGAAATGAAGACTATTAAATGTAGTTGAAACTATGTCGGTATAAGGACTGCAAATTTCTTTTCCCATGTAGCAACAAGAACTTTTAGTCACTTGTGTTAGAGTTCCACTAGAAGAACAGATAAAACACAGGATATGCAAATGAATAAGAAATTACAAAATTGATTTACAGTGGTCGCCTGCAGAGTTGGATGAGGAATTTGCCGAGGGTGTCAGCATGCTGGAGGATGAAGGATTCAATCCCAGGTCTGGAGTTCACTGCAATGTCCCATACAAGTCCATATCAGGTGTCTAATGTGTCTGTGATGGAAGGCAGAAGAGTCTACGCCAGAAGGACGAGGGATCCAAGATACAACCTGAAGAGTGCACTGGAAGCCAGGAGATGGCATCCAACTGAAGGCGAAGACTGGCGCTCCTCTGAGGACCAGAGCTCTGCCTATGCTTCCTCCTCCCCTTTTATCTTATCCAAGCAATGACCCACCCTGAGATGGGTCTTCTACACCCTAGGGGGTAAATTGCTAAGCCAATTTAATTAAACACCTAAACTCAAATTGACACAGCCAACCACTACAACACTATTTGGGTAATTTTCATGAGTTTTAAGTTTGATCATTTCATCATCAAAACAACACCATGAAATAAGTAGCATCGTGTTTTATTTTACAGAGGAAGAAATTGAGGTTTAGAGAAATAGAGTAATTTTCCTGAGTTATGCAGCTAGGAAGCTCTAATTCTAACTTGAGGATTCATTCTATCACTCGAGTGTGCATTTTTAAGAATA
The DNA here is from genome assembly GCA_004027455.1 of Hydrochoerus hydrochaeris. NCBI lineage: Eukaryota > Metazoa > Chordata > Mammalia > Rodentia > Hydrochaeridae > Hydrochoerus > Hydrochoerus hydrochaeris. The sequence continues at coordinate 85,983 of PVLA01000562.1, forward strand.
GCTGAATAGCTTATTATGGAAATTTGATTTGTAATACAGGAAGAACTCATCGTCTAAAAACCCAGTTCTACTAGTGAAAATATACTTGCTGTCATCCAAGTTTAAGCTTTCTTTCCAGTTGACTCTTCTCTAAGCAGTACTGTTGAATGTCAATGAGCCTATATTTTATTTAACATCAGCAATTCATTTGGAGTAATTAATCTGAGTTTTATACATTCAGTGTCTTTTCCAATGAATAAACTTTGAGCAAATCATGTTTCCATCACTGGGTATTTGCTTCTACCTGTAGAAGTAAATGAGCAGTATATATTTGGTTCCTTATTTGCTGCTCTTATTGGAGTTGGTAATAAAAAGGAATAAGGAAATTGTTAATCAGAACATAGCAATTCATTTCAGAAATGGATTGTGAGAACACAGATATAAAACAGACCCTGAAATCCATCCACAAAAGATAAACAATTACTGTGACTTGAAACTAAAGGTTTGTGCTAGTCATTCAGGTATGTACAGTCAATGGCATTCAAACAGAAACCTGTGAGCAAGCCACATGTGCTCCTTCAGGAACAACCAGCAAAAGTATGAAGTATAAAGGCAGAATCATTTTTTTTTTTTACCCAACTATGTGAGTTTTGCTTCCATTCTCACTTTTGACCATGTTTGAAAATTTGGTTTACACTTGTTTGTCTCATAACATATTTGGCTGTGCTTCCCCTAAATTCTGCTCATTCCTGGGATATTCCTAAAATCCTTGAGTGATTGAATTGAAAGGAGTTGAATTTAATGGATAATGCACTGTTCTAGAGTATAGGTCTAAGTAACTTAAGCTACAGTATCATCCAAAGAATGATAAGGGTTATATAAGAAATAGAACAAAGAAGGTATATATTTTATACACATAATATATACATACGTACATTTATTTACTTGTTTTTTACGTAAAGAATTGGTCTCTCAGGTTACAGGCTGAGAAATCTGTAATGTGTAGTTGACAAGCTAGAGAGACAAGAAAACCATGGTGTGGTTCTACCACTGGTGTGGAGGCCTGATAAATAGATGAGTCAAAAAGTAAGTCTCAGTATTAGGAAAGAAGAGACCAATTACCTAGCTCAGGTAGTCAGGCAGACAGAAAGAGATGGTAAACTCTCCTTTTTTTCACCCTTTTATTCTATTCAGGCTCTTTCTAGATTGGTTGATGTCTATGCACACTGGGAGAACAAACTGCTTTATTCTGACCACTGATTCAAACGTTAATCCTATTCAGAAACATCCTTACAGACACACCTAGAAATAATGTTTAATCAGATAACTAGCCCCCTCCTTGCCCCTTCAAGTTTATATATTAAGCTAGTTATCATAAGGGGGTGGCTTTAGACTTGGACAAGAGATATGCTAAGCTATTGACTAAATCATGATAAAAAATTATACAGTAGAGGGCTTAGCACCTTCAGTCTCTCTTGTAATATATTGTACTCTGAAATAGGTGGTTCTACCACAGTCCTCTGGAGATGAAAGTGTGTGTGTGTGTGTGTGTGTGTGTAGTATACTCAGCTTTGCCTCCAACTTTTCATCTTTAGCTTGTTGGTGGGAGGCTGGGTCAAATCTGTGAGGGAGAAGCCAGGTGTAGGGAGACAGAGGCAGACTCGTGATGGTGTATGACTTTTACACTCTTGCTGTTACCCTTGTAATTACGTATGAAGAAAGACAGCACAATAGAGTGGAAATAGACAAAGGTTCAGAGGCAGACAGAGAAAGACTTCAATCACAACTCAGCCGTTTACTCTTTGCCTGTCTTTTTTCTTTCTTAGTTTCAGTTTACCCATTTTTAAACTAAGAGTAAAATTTGTAGTACTGAAATGAGATTATTTCGTTAAAAAGTTAGACCAGAGTCTGGTACTTAACAGGTAAAATTGATAGAAGCAAATATTAGACTTTTAAAATTATACTTAGCCAGCAGTTTACTAAATTGATGGCTTTGGTAGAATTACATAATTAGAAAAGAAACTGAATCAGATTGATTTTCACAAAATTTGAATGACCCACACCCACCTCCAATAACAGATTTAAATCCTTTATTTGACTAGGAATTGCTCGGATTTTTTACTGACTCACCTTAGTTTCGTACAGATGCTCTTAGAGGGGTTACAGGAGTACAGCAGCATTCAAAGACCTAGTTTCAAAAGTACTGGCTGGCAGGGTTTATTTATAAAAAGCACACAGTAAAGAACATTCTAAGTGAGAAAGGGAGAATATATCCTGGACAGCACATAAGCCACTGTCAAGAACTAAACACAGAACAGATTTCTTATATTTTATCTCTACCAATGCAAAATAAGGTAGGAGAATTGGCAAAAATTAATGAATAAAATAATTAGAGTTGAATCCCTGGACCCAGGATTATTTAGAAACATGAAATGCTCTTCTTATCTGCATGCAGTATGCATGCATTTTTTAAATGAAAAAATGTTGGAAGCATATGAAACACTCAAAGTTTGCGAGTAATTAAAGGATCAGACAGCACATTTCTGTGTTGTGTGGAATTCACAGAATGCATAATGACGGCACTTAGTGTCAACCCATTAGGAAACATCTGTCTTGAAACTGCCACTAGCTTATGTTGGTACCTTAGAGGATGTTTTTAGTGCAAATAAATAATATATGTTAAAGATTTTATGGATTAACCTAAACTGTGTCATATTCTGCAACTCTGCTGAAAACATTTGTTTTCAAGAGCATTGGATCCAATTTCAGCTTATCTCAGTAGCCCTGATTCTGTCTATAAATTTTTATTCACAAAACTAGAGAAGATCATGTGCTAGAAATAAGTATTTAAAACAAATAGCTTTCTCTAAATTTATTTTCTCAGTGCATTTTAATAGGTCCAGCCAAGTGAGTTTGAGTATATTTTAATCTGAGGTTTAAATTTTTGCCAGGCATGGTGGCACATGTGTGTAACCTCAGTACTTGGGAGGCTGAGAAAGAAGGATTGTTGTAAGTTCAAAGCCAGTCTAAACTACATAATGAGTCCCTGTCTCAAAAAGACAAAACAAAAAATTTAAACTTTTGTCAAACTTTGTATAATAACTAGAAAACCATCTCTAAAATATATTAACTGCTATATTGGTTGTGACTAGTGGAGTCCCACATTTACGTAAAAATAGTATTTGGCTAATTCAGCAAACATTTTCCTTTCTTCTTTTGTTTCAAAGACTATACTAATAAATCTAAAGATCAAGAGGTTGTTCACTAAATTTTCTAATTTTGTTACTATTGGTAGAGATCATACAGATAGCAAGTGGATTTATTAAAAGTCCATGAATACGTGTATTATAGCATCATATATTGTTACTGTCATGGTTTATACATTGTGTCAACTTGAGAAGTCTAGAAGCTTAACTAAGTGGCTCAGCAGCTCTACATCCTGGGGTGTAGAGGACAAGCAGTTACCTTTCTAAGATATTGTTCATTGTGTCAATTTGAGAAGGTCAGAACTTTAAATAAGGGATTCGGCGGGGGGGGGCAGAGTCCCTAGTGTGTAACACCCTCAGCCTGTGCAAGAGGAGGCAGGCAGATGGTGTGAGTGCTACACCCACCCCAGGGGAGCAGCCTGGTACAATAAAAGGCAAATGAGGAGGGAGTGATTTCTGGTTCTTCACCTTCAGCTTGGACATCATCGCAAGGCTTCTGGCACAGACTGTTTGGCTTCTGCTTGGGACTCTTCAGCCTTCATGGTACATTCTTCGATGTTCCATCGTAAACCCATCAGCTTCCTGAAACGGACTTGCACAGGACACTGCAGTGAGCTCCCGCCCTTGGGCTGGACCCTTCAGCCTCCATTGTGCAGACGCCCTCCGCACGCTCCATCTGACTTTGTGGCTGGCCATTGTGAGCCCGTCTTGTAATTTCGTATACATTTGTATAGCTGGCATTATCTCTGTTTCTCTAGTAAACCCTGAATGATACAATCACATACTAACTAAAGTTGTTTCAAATATGATGGAGAAAATATATGTTTTGGAGAATTTTCCATTGGAAATGTTCTAAAGTGATATTAGAGAAGATAAGATGATGCCTAGGCTCTGGCAGGGAATATAGACTGACTAATAAAAATAAAAATGAAGAGGAGGAAAATGAGGAGGCAGAGGAGGAGGAGAAAGAAGAGGAGGGGAAAGTTTTCTTGGGTCATCCCAAGATAGTGTGGGTGTTAAGATGAAGTGACCAGAAGTGAGAAAAGCTTGTTTTGAATCTGCCCTTATTGTTTACCTGTTGAACTGTGTGTGTGTGTTACTTAGTTTTACTAGTCCTCCATTTATTTAGCAAGAAAGAGAGATTTGATGTGATTTCCAGTGTCCTTTCTGACACTACTACTTGTGTTATGTAATTTGTTCATTACTAGAAGCTCTCCAACATTCAAAATAAAGGCATATACAATATCACAACCATTGTTAAATTCCTGTTATCTTATTTTGAAAGCCTATATTGTTACTGTTTGGGGTTTTCTGTTGTTCTTGTAGTTGTTTGTATGTCTCTTGTTTTTTGTTTTCCTTTTCTGTGTTTTTTTGCTCTTAAAAAACAAACAAAAAAAAAACAAAGTAGGGGCATAGTCTGCATCATTACCCCTAAATTTTATCAGAACAAAAACTGGAATTTTTCTTGCTAATGTACTTAACATTTTTCAGTAGCAGTTTTCATGGTACCACTAGAATTATTTGCTCCATGCTACCGCTGCTGTGTGTAATTTATGAAGTAGTGTTTTCAAGGATAATTTTGGTATTTAAATAGTCTTATTTTCCATAGAATAGAAAATTATTATTATTCTGATAGTCTCATTACAAAAATTACAGAATATTAAAGTGTAGGAGCCTCTAGGGAAAACTTTTGTCTAGGGACAAGAGATCAGTTTTTTGATCCCATATTCAATGTGATAAGATGCCAGAATAGAAATATCTAAACAAAAAATCACTGAGTTGAAAATGAAAGTGTCCATTTAGATATAATCTGCTAATTAAATTGATTGTTAGTAAAGAGTAGTCAGTCATAATTGTTGACAGCTCTACTCTTTACATGAGACATTCTGGATCACAGAACATAATTTAAGGAAATAGTTGGTGTATCCGTCAGTGCTTATTAGAGAAATAAGATTTTACACAAGACATACAAATATATAAGAATTTTACAAAATTGGCTCAGAGTGGCCACTCCCAGAGTCAGATGTGGAGAGTGAAAAGGGTTTGTTTGCTTGCTGGAGACCAAGGATCTGGTTGAAGACCTGGAGCTCCTTGCAGTGTCACATGGCAGCCAGCAAGGAGAGGCTAAAGGATCCGCACTGAAACGATGCAGGGTCAGGGCTGGAAGCTGAAGAGTCTCCACCGGAAGCCAGGAGAGGGAATCCAAGACAAGGGGAAAGCCTGGAGCTCTTCCAAAGAAACAGAAGTTTTTCCTTCTTTGTTTCCCTGTACACCATTCTGGTGGCAGTTGTCACCGGGGCAGGTCTTCCACAACCAAATGTGTACTGAGCCAATTCAGTTTGGTGTTTATTGTTCAAGTTGAGAAAATCAATTAACTACTGTAGTTGGTAGGTGTGTTTAAGATTGATGTTAACAAAATAAAATGATGAACTTCGTGTTTCTGCTCATCCTTTCTGCTTCATAATCACGATCATCATCACTGCTTATACTGACCCTGCACTTACTATGTTACAGTGTCTCAGGGCAACCTGAAAAACAGACTCTGAAATGGATATCTGTGTGTAGAAAGTTTATGGGGAAATGTTTTTGTAATTAACACTTGGAGAGTGAATAAAGCAGGAATATGAAAAAATAGAAGTTAGTAGTAGCCTTAGGAGAGATCTCTATTGGACAGTGCTGGGGTTGATCTTTCGGAGCTGTCCTGAATTGACCCCAGGGTGCCTGTGATAATCTCCTCTCTTTGACCAGGCATTAGATGTAGGATACCCCTTGAAAAAGGCAGGTGTCTGGCTGAGGGCAATGCTGAGAGTGACTCAGCTGATGGCTGGTAGCCTCTCACACCAAGATAGGAAGGCATTAAAAGTGATTTCCTCATAATCAGGCACTAACTGTCCTTGACATGGCATGTCTTGTATATTCATAGCAATAAGACTACAGGTAACTATTATGATTGTCCCATTATTACCATGAGGAAATGGAGACCTAGGGTTTTAAAATGCTCCAGGTCATGCCACAATTTGTGGATATAGCCAAGTTCTTAGCATTTGTTGACTAAAACCTGAGCCTTTCCTTCTTCCTTCCGAGGAAGTGACTGCCCAGATGTCCACTTGAAATTGTCATGTTGTCTTTAAGTACATCAGGGCTTTGTAGTTGAGTTCCAAATTCATGTCAGTATCACAGCAGTGTTATATCAACATCAGATACAGATAATTTTAAACCACTTCTGTTATTCATATTAAAAGTCTGAAATAATGTGATTTATAATTTAAATCTAAGTCATAGTCATATTTTGTAAATTGTATAACATCTAACATGCAGCTTATTTTGCTAAAATATGGTTCTATTCGGCTCCATAAACTTTGAATATCAGTGACTGCAGTGCAATTTTGGAAGGGTTACTTGGGTAGATATGCAGGTGTTGGGTTTGGTGTCAAATGTATGTAATATCCATGTTGTATTTTTAATAAAAAAGCCTGAAACAATCTATTTTATGTGAAATATTTATAAATACTGTTTTTCAGGTGTAATACATTATTGCAAATTAAAAACGAACAATTTTGAGAGATCAGTATCACAATTATTTTGGTTACTGTCAAAAATTTTTAATTAAATGATACTTTAGATTTCAATTTTTCTATAGAAACTATTTTTATATAGTCTGTGTTGATGCATCTTGAACAAAATTTTTTATATTCAACATGTTTGTATGACTAAGCAGCATGCACACATGCGATTTGGTAATTGTATTAACTTTATGTCCTTTGCACACTGGTGATTGAGAATTTGTCTAAGGTACATAATGGGAGGATTGCATTTCTTTTTTATTCTCAGCCTTTCCCCCCGATCTCATACAAAATATGCATTACGTACTCTTACTCTTGATTATATATGCAAATTCAAATTTTTGTAAAAAAAATAGAATTTATTATTCACCCAATTAATTTAAATGTCAGCAATAGATCTTGCCTCAGACAGGAAGCTCAGAAAACTCTCTGGCTCTCACTTTTTAACTCTTGCTTCTACTTTCTCTGTTGGTTGAATTCTCATATTTGGCCTTTCCTTGATAGCAAGATTGTTAAAGCAGGTCTAGGCTCTGTATTATATCAAGAAGGGACACCTGTTTCTCTCTCACTGGTTGAGAATAGAAGAAGTTTTATTTCTTCTCACTGTTGCCAGATCAAGCCTGAATCCAATACCAACCACTGCATCTGGGAGGAGAGCCCCCTTGGATATCTCTGTAGACAGGGCCTAAGTCCGTATTTTCTCTGAGCATGGTCAGATTTCTTTTTTCTTTCTTTTTTTTTTTTTTGTTAATAGAACAGGAAGAGATGGATGCTAAATGACAAAGTACAAAAAATACTAATCATTACTAAGTGTGTAAAATATAATTTTCAGAAAGTGATAGTCAACGAATTTATAGCCCACATCAGATCACATGTCATTTGCTCTAGGAGTCTGATATGAAAATGAAGCCATCAAAATCACAACCTAAAACTAAGAAAAAAACTTCATAACAGTAACATGAAACTTCACGATACAGGAAATTTCACATAGTAGTAAGTCTTGAGTTATAAGAAATCACTTTTAGTAGTGTACGAATGTTGAGTTTCCATGAATCTTAAGAGGTTTTGTTTTTATTAGCATGAGAAAAACTTAAGTTCCCTGTGAGTTGATAACTTTGAAAACTGGCTTTTTATGTTGCTGGGAAGATATAGAACACAACTATCACTCTAGAAAGTGTTGATGGGTGGCAGTGTGTGATGGCTACTCCTGTCAAATGGAGGAGTCATCTTTAGCCATGAGTGCATTCTCCGTGTTTGATTTTGTCATGATTTTAATAGCTTTTGTGATTATTTCTGGGGGGATGGAAAACTTACATACATAGCAGATGACTGTTTCCACTAACCTTGTCAGAAAGTAATATTGTAATAAGATGACAAGTAACAAAGCTGATGAGTTTCTTTCTTAGCAAGTTATCAGAATTCATACACGCAACTCATCTAAAAGTTACAAAGGTGATTATAATTATGGATTATAGAAACCTTGTAAGTTTCGTTCTAGAGTTCTAAAACCAGCATGTGTCCAATTTCACATTTATATGGTGATGACTGCTCCGTAACAAGGCATCTTCTTGCTTATCAGCCCATTACTGAATGAATAACTTTGATGGAGTTAAACTTATTCCCACATTTCTGGTGTTAATACAGATGGATATGTTAATACATATGGATATAGGGCAGGATCTGGACCCAAAACTATCTATCCAGGTTTGAGAAACACCAAAGGGACAAATCTACATGCAGGCAACTATATGCAGGCATTCCCTTGTGCAAATCTGTACAGTGTCAAAGAAAATAACCAATTCTATGCCAGGTTGGACTAGTTGGACTAGTTCAGTGTAGAGGCAGTGCAGCAATAGTGAGCTAAGAAACACAAATTCTCTAGAAATCCAGGCAGGAAATGTAAATTTAGAGAATTGTTTCAGAGATAATTTCAACTCTCAAACTCAAGAACAAGATCTAAGATCCTATGGGTAATTGGGAGCATGTACCTGGGACCTCAGCCCTGTAGAGATTGAAGTTCTGGGGAATTATCTCGCCAAGGACTTAGCCAGACCAAAGTCTAAGATGAATTCAACAATCAGAAGAATCATGGAAAACTAAGGCTGAGAAATAAGTCAAAGTTTGTTTTATAAAGTGCAGCTCATGAAGTAGCAGTTTCACCATTACCTGGAAGCCTTTCAGAAATGCAGAATCTTAGTCCTGACCAACATCAACTGAAAAGATACTCTATTTTAACAAGTCTCCAGATGTTTCATTTTCTCATTAGCCAGAAAATTCACAGATCCCAGGCCAAAGAAGGACAAGAGATTGCCTTGATTCTGGTCCTTAAATATTGAATTTTAGCTCTTATAAAGCTCCATCCTCAAGCTATGCTATATGCTCAGTTCCTATATCTTTTCATTCTTCTTTTCCATCATGTCTGTGAGATGGGTATTTCCTCAATTTATAAATTACAAAACTGAGACTCAGAACAGTTAAATAAGTTACCCAAGATTAAAGTCAAAAGTAATAGTTCTGGATATCTAAAATCCTTTTTATTATGATTTTTTTCAAAGATCCACAAAAGCGGAGAGAATAACATAGAGAAGCCTGTGTCCTTAACACTCAATTGTGAAAACTATATGACACATATTGCCACTACTGTTTCCTCTTTTCCCATAAGAACATTTATACTTTGGTTTTCTCCTTTGAGAGGCTGCACCTGCATTGACCTGCTTGATTCCAGAGATTATTGGATCCATCATGCTATCTGGGCTACTTGAATCACTCTGATAATTATAAGAATTGATGTAGGTGCTGGCACATAGCACAGCTCAAAGCTTCCATGTAAGGAGCAAAGATCTATGGAGAGAGGATAAGCTCTTCATAGAGTCTGGGAGTCAGATTCAAAGACGGTATTTCCTTAGCCAGTGCAGCCTGTATGAGTAATAGACTTCTTCCTTTTGATAGTGGCTCACCCTTCAGTTGATAAACGTCTACGAGCATCTACAGAATGTTAGGTACTCTAGCAAGTAACCTGGCCTACAAGACCTGTGTATTAAGACACCTGCCTGCCACTTCAGGTCACCTCCCACAGCCATTCTTCTTATTCATCCTGTCTCATTCACATGATGGGGCCACTTCTCAGAAGCTCATCTGGATCTTAAGGTCATTCTACATAGTGGTACTGTCTGGAATATTCTGTACCTCACAAGCTAATTTAAACTTCTTCCCGAAATCTCAACATAAATCTTACTCAGAACATCAGTCCTCAACTGTCCCTTTTTTCTCTCCCACCACTATACTTCAGTAGACTAAATTTTGTTTTATGATATGATAATAATTATCATAGCCTTGGTGCAGCTTTGGGGGAAAAAACCCTTTTCTCTGAAGTTGATGTAATTTGTTACGGCTCATATAAATCAGTATGGAGATTCCTCAAAAAGTTAAAAGTAGATATTCCATTTGACCCAGCTATTTTCCTGCTTGCTATCTTCCCCAAAGAGTTAAAAGCATCATTCTACAGCGATATATGCACATGTTTATAATAGCACAATTTATAATAGCTAAATGTTAGAAACAGCCTAAATATTCATCAGCCTATGGAAGGATAAAGAAAATGTTTTCGTATGCAGCAGAGTACTACTCTACCATAAAGAAGGACGAACTTGAGATATTTTTAGGTAAATGGATGTATTTTGAGACCATAATTTTAAGTAAAATAAACAGGACATACATGTTTAAATATCATTATTGTATCACTTGTGTGAGATAATGAGAGGGTAAATAAGGCCCCAAATAGACGACAGATATAAGTAGAAAGATAGTGTTCAAACGGGGAAGGGGAACAAGGGAGGGAGGAAAGAGAAGGAAGGAAGGAAAAAGGAAAAAAATGAGTAGAAGGGAAAAAATGGAAGCAAAACTTTTGTAAATAAAGAGGGGAAGGAGAATTGCAGGGATAGGAGGGGAATGTGGGAAAAAGAATCAAGATTTATTATACACACGTACAAATCCCCCATGATGAATGTGATCATTATGTATATCAAAACCAATGAAAGTGATTTAAAAATAATTGTCACAGCCTGAGTTCTGGGCTCCAAGAGACAGTGACCACCTTTGTCTTTGTATAATGGTCACCATGGTTGTGACAGGAATAGAATGGTAAAACACACATGATGTTGAGCATTCCAATTCTTCCTTTATGCATGAACAAACAGGGTTTTGGCATTGCTGGTTCACTTTGTTCTTTTCCCTGGTCACCAAGAAGGGCTCTGCTATCGGGAAATAAGCTCTTTGGAGTTTTTGTGATATATAATTCTTGGAAAACTGGTGGGTTTCCTAGGGAAATGGACAAAAATTTTACAGTAAAATTTGAAAGAATGATGGGGTCTGAGGAAAAGCGAAAAGTGCTTGCAAAATGTCTGAATCAGTTTTAAATGTTCTTATGTTCTTATTTCATTTAGCTTTCTCACTGATTTTATAGGATAAATATAATTTTCATAGAGTTACTGATGAAATTGTAATACATCTTTTGTCTCTGCTCTCCTCATGACAAGTTCATTCTGGCCATAAATTGATGTACAAGTCAAGGAGACATCAAGAAATAGGAAAAAGGGCTTTATGAGCAGAAATAGTAGAGAAGTGGATTCTGTTCAGATATTTGGATTCTGTTTATATGTCACATAATGACTGTGTGGTGGTCCCACCTGGCCCTGTGCAGAGATTGTAATTTTGAATGTAGAATGGGACACCAGCCATATACTGAGCTCCTGTGTTCATATATAATTTATGCAGCGATGCGGTGTATTTCCACATCACTTGATAGAATGGATGATTTACTTCCAACTCAATTCTTACCAAGAAGTAAAGTGGTTTTCAAGTCTAGAAACACCTGGCATTATTTTATGAGGTCCTGACGTCAGTATACCTCGCTCACTAAGCCAATTTACACCTTCACAAAACAAAGCAAAGCAAAGCAAAACACCACCATCGACTAAATGAAACATGGTGAATCTTTTCACTGATAGCCTCTTAGATGGAAAAAATGGAACATTTTCTAGCCAAGTTAAATATGCCCCTACTATTGATGTAGAATACAAAGAATGCCAAGGTTGAAAGGGAAAACAGAGCAACATCATTATAGTCATTACTGGTTTTGGCACATAAATCTCATAACCAGTATTTTAATCTTTCCTTGGGACTCAATAAGTCATCATTTCTTAAAATGTCTTGGTGAGTAGGGAAATATCTTAAATTGACCAAATGTATTCTCTTAAGCATGTAGTTAACGGAATATTTTATAGTGAAGAGTTGCAAACTGGTTTCAGATCTGTTTTTAAAGTTCATTTAAACTTTAACAAATGTTTGTATTAATTGTAATTGCCACATAAAATTGTGAAATTATATGTACGGGGGAACCATGTGATGTTTGGTACATGTGTACACTGTGAAATGTTCCAGTCGGGGTACTCATTTCTTTGTGATTAAAACATTTGGAATCATCCAGAACTTTGTGAAATATTCAGTACATACATTATGTATTGTCACTTTCCTGTGCAATGTACTTTATATAATGTGCATCATAAATTGCCCATACTTACTATTACAAAGGGTAGGTTGGCTATTTTCAACATATATTCAGAATGTTCTTCACATAATGCATCATAATATTTTATGTACAGATAATGTACACTTATTTTTTTAATTTGGATTTGAATGTCATGTTTGAATTGACTAGCTCCTTTCTGTACATTAGGAAGGATGTAGTAATGGTTGGAAAAAATGGATAAGTCCTTTTGTCTTTCAATTGTACTTGATCTTCAAAATAAGAGATCACTAACTTGTAAAAAGTTGCCATCATGTGGAGTCTCTTGTTGGAATTATTGATCCTATAGTCGCTAATATCTGAAACCTGTGTGAGACTGCATGTGTTCAGTTGCTGCACTGTGCTTCTAGGTTAGCTGCCAACACAGAGAAGTAACTTAAGCCTATCAGCTGATTCCATGCACATATGCATGTGGGGCTCACTGAGATGGATAGATACCTGTGCAGAGTATACAAGGCTGATGACCTTTGATTAGGCTTCAAAAGTCCTGGAAATTCTAAATGAGCATGTCTACATCCCATGCAGAACAGACTTGTGTGTGAGCTGAGAGACTCCATACCTGTTAGGCTGAAGTTTCTTTGACAGATGATGAGTGTGAGTCATCATAAGTTCCTTTCTAGAAGCATCCTTGTGACTTAAATCTGTCATACCCAAATTGGATGCATTCAGCACCCACCTTAAAATCTTTCAGGAACAGATTGGCACAAATAATTCAATGTTAGAAGCATCTAAAATTCTTGTCCCATGATATTATTAGCAATCTTACATGCCATTACCTTCTGGTGTGATACACTTTGATGTTTTGTTTTAAATTTTAAACTGAAAAAATTATATGCTGTTCTTTTTCATAAGAGTTAATATCAGAGTGTTCTTGCTTGATCTTTTGTTTACAAGGTAAAACTTCCTAACAAATCAGTTCCAGGATACTATCTTCCTAGGCTATTTCTCAAACATGCGTAATTTTATTATTGTTATTTTTTCTAATCCATCTCTTTCTTATGGTAAGTGGTGGGCTGTTAAACATAATACAATCTTTTATTTTGTGAGAATTGTTTTCCTAAGCAAGAATATTATTACTCACTGGAGCTGGTTATCAGATGGGGTCTGGATCTGCATGATGTAGTTTCTAGTGTTATTTGTCCCATTAATTTTCTTGGCTTTGAGCAAGTCCTATAATAACTTGTTTTAGAAGCAGTTTCCTCTGTGGCAAAGGGAATTGTTATTCCCTCTGTGACTACTTAACAGAGATAGTGTGAGGATACAATTAGGTGGAAGTTAAGAAAGTGTTTTGGAAAAGTTAGAATCCTTACACAAATATAAGTTATTATTAAAGAAAAGAAGTTTTAAAAACTCAGATCATTTGCCTAACCTTTATTTCTCCAGGGCTAAGAATGAATTTTTAAATTATACTTGCATTTTATCTCATGGAATCTTTTAATCATCACATTAAAGAATTTCATTAGGGCTGTCACTGTTAATTTTATACCAGCGTGTGGTACCAGGTCAGCCTTTTAAATTTTGACTAAATACTGCTGGAGGAGTTTACAATCCATCCTTCTGCATTCACAGGGTATACACCAAATCATATCAGAATGTCACACATTTTATTCTGAGACTTCTACTGGACCTAATGCACACTTATTTTTTAATTAGTGAAAGAAATTATATGATTATTACATTTGCAGACATATCCTCACGCATATCCTAAGTGCAGTTCACTAAGTCTAATAGATAGGGGTTTATGTTAAGTAACTTCTAAGATCCCCTCATAAAGCTCAAAAATTTTGGCAAATAACTTGTACACATGGAAATCTGATATTGTTTGGCCTGTTGGTGCATACATGTAATTCCAGCTACTTGAGGTACTGAGAAAGGAGTACCTCATGTTTAAGACTGGCCTGATAAACTCAGAAAGATCCTATCTCAAAATAAAGAAAAGAATTATAAAAGGGACTGAAGATAAAGTTCAGTTCAATCCCCACTGCCACAAAACTAATGATATTATGATTATTGAAAGATTGTTCTTAAAATCTTTAAAATATTTTTCATTTACTCAATCCCTTTCCTCTAACTTCTTGCCTTTAAAAATTATTCAACTGACATGTACTCAACATATAAAAAGATTCACCCTTCATACTACACAGCTCTATAATTTTTCTCCTTTTTATTATCTCTTTCACCACCAGCCATGTCTTTACTTCATGGAAATCACAAATGAATTTTTCAAGAAAGTCCCACTGTTTTTTTCTTCCCCAAATGTAGCTGCAACAAGGAGAGTGTGTCTACTTATCTATAGTTGGCTCTTGTTATTTCTTCCTTCTTTCCTTTTGTCCTTCACCAAAGATGTTTATATGAACTAAACAAAAAATGCCTGTGGTCGAGGCATCTGTCTACGACAAAATGAAATGTCTGTGTGAAGCACAAGATGATCTTCTGTCTTTGCCATTTGTGGAAATAAGTTTGTTTTTTGTTTTTTTTATCTCACCACTTCTTCTGCATTAAAACCTTTAAGAGCTGAACACTCTGGAGACATACTTTGATTTCTTACAGAATTCTTTCTACCTTAATAGACTAGATTCACAGCTCATCACAAAGATCTTTCTAAGTGTTTTAAAATTAATCTTTTAAAATTAATTTTTAAGGCTCTCAATCAAGCAGAATTCATTACACAGCAGTACGGGCACAATCAGTCTGAAATTGTCAAGGCCAAACACCAAAAACCCTTGCTTCTAATTCATGCTGTATATCCATAGGTGGATGGAGATCTTCTCATAGATGATGTGCAGGAAGAGACAGCACTGGAATTTCTGTCTACCTTTTCCTCCAAGATCAGTGTCACAGACTGAAGTGGACATGACAATCCTGTGCTGGATTTAAAGATTCTCAGAAGTGACATGTGTTACATTCACTTCTGTCACTTGCACTTCTGATTCATCATCAGATAAATCCCATGGCCATTCCTAACTTCAAAAGGATTACAGAATTATAATCTCCCCATGTAGAGTATGTAGAAGTAAGATAAACCAGAGAATATACGGAAAGCCCTTCTAGAAGACAAGATAAACACAAAGAATTTAGCAAAGGTGGTACAGGTGGATCACTAGCTTAAAATACTTACCACATCTAATGATATAGTACCTTCATCAAGAATCTTAATATTCCAAAAAATATTATCAAAATTCCAGCCTCATTTTTGGAAATCTCATTCGACAATGACGCATCCTGTAATGATTTGTTTTTAGTAATTTTTTTCTCAGCACATATTTTACTTAGCCAGGGATTTTTCTTGGCCTGATTGTTTTGGTTCTTTTCAATTACATGATGAAGAACTTGATCTTACTCTTAAGTTGTAATCCACTATGTTATACAACTGTAGCTCCACTGTTACTGATTTCCATAATATAGGTTTATTTTCTGATTGGCTTGTCTATAACTGTGAGCCAGTAATAGCAGCCGTAACTGTAAGGACCTTGGAAGTCCATCTGGAGATATTTGCAGATTTGCCAAGTCACAAAGCAGAATTTGGGCTGCGGGGAGACTAGAAACCTGGGCCAATTGAGCAGGGAAAAGGGACAATGATTATAGAAGAAGCAGTACTTCATTATCTATGCAATTAAGCTTTAAAAATATTTTATAAAGAGCAAAATCTTATGCAAACCTTTATTGTTTGAAAACCTTACTGTTGGCTCTGTAGTGTTAGTGTCACCTCACACTGGGTTAGGGAGGAAGAACTATGGCTGAGCCATTTATCTTACTCCTTTTCCCTTTGGTGAAAATCACAAGGCAACTTTTGTACACACGTTGTTGCAGTAGAACCCTTTGTAAAGTTTTATACTTGCAATTCCTTTAAAGAATCACTTTCATACCAAAGAAAACGAGGAGAGTATCATTGTTTAACCCTCTTTTCTCTAGTGAAGAAATTTAAACTATTTCTCAGGAAAACAATCACCAGTCAAATTCATTAGTTACAATCCTTATTGCTCAATTTGGGAGTCAGTTATGAGCATCAAGTTGGCACCACAGGATGTTGATACCTTAGATTTTATCAATTTTTTAGGTAGTTACTTGAAAGTTCTCAGTTTCCTGATTAAGAAATCTGAAACCTAGACATGAAGTGGAATACAAAAGTTTTCTTTGATTAACTCAAGATTCCCACTGCTAACTGTTGGCACAGTAAATGTAAATCTATTCTTAGAAACTCCTCAAACCTACTTACTAAAGAAGGGAAAGGCAGCAATCAAACGATTTTAATAAAGTTATTGATAATGTGTGAAGAAAGCAATACACATAGCCTTTGTTTAGTTCCTGACATACCTAAGTAGAGTTTTAGATGCCGTCTAAATTTTTTTCTTTCCTCTTCAAAAAATCATAAAAGAAAGGTGGAAACTAATGTTTAGAGATGTTAAATAATTTTCCCAATGTCCACAGCTAATAAATAGTAGACCAAGGATTGAATCAGTTCAGTCCAAATTTAAGTGCTTAGTTACTATTATTTTCATTGAGTTTTTTTTATAATACTGGAAATTTATATTTGCTTTTGGGCCTTTTCATATGCATATAACAAATCTTGATCATATTCTCTCTCTTTTCCTACCCTCTCTATCCTTAACCCCCTTCCACCTATCCTTTCCCCATTTCCAAAACAGCTGACATTTTTTATTCTTATTTATCTGTATTTTAATTTTCTCATATGAGAGAAACCATATGATATTTATTTTCTGTGTCTCACTTATTTCACTTACCTCCTACTCTCAAAATCTATACATTTTCCTGCATCAACACAAACCCATCCTTTTTTATGACTGAATAAAATCCCACTGCCTATATATGCCACAATTTCTTTATCCATTAGTCTGTTGATGAACATCTAGGTGGTTTCCAGAAGCTGGCTATTGGGAACTGTGCTGGCTTAGCTATTATTCTAAATGACTTAGGTTTTAAAAAAAAGGTGATAGGAAAAACAAAACAAGGTGGTACAAATAATGCCACAAGGTGCCAACTTGAAAGGAAAGATGGGTTCCTATTTCATGTAATAGATGGCTTCTCAGCATCCTGCCACACATCTTGCTTTCCCTCTGCCCTTAACTCAGGCATTTTTTTTTTTGTCTAGCATCCTAAATTATTTATTAATTTATTTCTACTGGAGATAATTTGTGTCTGCTACTCTTCACTCTCCTTCCTTCTTACTGGAAAGCAAGCTCCATGTAGACATGGATTATTGTCTACCTTATTCACTGTAAATACTGATGAATAATTCTTTGCACATAAATATTTGTCAGACTTAGTACATTGCTAACCTTAGTTTGGAGAGTATCTCCTTGGTATGGCAGAATTTTGAAACGATCCCAGAATGTTTTAGATTCACAGACAAGGGACAAAAGTTTTAAAAAGTATGAGTTAAATAACTCAAAGTCTGGGAGTAAGCAGAGATTGTGTAACTTTCATGTTAGTAGTGATTGAGATAGCTGGTTGATGGTGTTCTTATGCCTTACTTGGAAGAGAAATGCCATCCAATGGCTTTTGTTTTGTGATATTGGGAACTGAACCCAGGCCTTTTGCACTGTGCTACAACCTGGCCACTTTAAAATTTTTAATTTAAGATGGGTTTTGCTAAGTCACTAAGTTGCCCAAAATGTTTTTGTACTTGTGATCCTGGTTCAAATTCTGACAGTGTATGGGGAGTATGGATATGCATCACCAAGTCTAACTTACATTTTCTTTTACGTGACTTAGGTTTGAAAAAAATTTCATTTTTAGGAAAAGCAGAAAGGTAGTGGAACTTTTGCTTTTCTCTTGTTTTCCCAGTTTGTCTTTTGAGCCAGAACCCTCTGTGACCTATTGATCCATTATTTCCTCTGGATCTACTTCCTGTTAAGAGCAAAGTCTCTGGCCATTCCTGTTGCTGACTACTTTCAATGACCTTTCTTTGCTGAATGAGTTTAGCCAGAATGAGTGACTGTCCACCTGAGTCTCTGTACAGATCTCTGAGAAACCAGAGATTAGCTGAAACTGCTGCTTAGGTTTCACAGAGCCAACCACAGAAATGGAGTCATGAATGAAACTGTCTGAATACAAAAACTACCTAGGTCTGCCGGTAACAAAAAACATAAAATGCTTTCTTTTTTTTTTTTTCTGAAATGAAAATATTACAAGTCTTCCAGACTTCATGGTGATGGTGTTGAAGTTTATGGACTTTGTGAAAGTCTCTAGTAAGAATTCATTCATGTTTCCTGAGATCTATTGGATGAAGGGACCAGGGTGAAGTTTGGGTGATTATTTATTTTATGTTTTGTGACATTGGTAAATTTGGTATATTGAGCAAACATTAGGACAAATGCCCTGAAGGGTAATAGCTGACGTCAGAACAGACAATCACAGACCAGAGCACAATGTGTTACAAGCCAGACAAGAAGTAGCAACGTCATCACAGAGCTACAGTTAGGTCCATATGGGAAGCAAGTAGCTGTGAATACTGACTTAGGCAGAAATATTGGAATAGGGAAAGAGTGGCTCATTGTGGGGTTTTGAGGTAAAGGCCAAATGCACGTTTATATGTGGCCTGTTCAACCTTTTGTGTGTATGTCATGTACATGTAAATTGACCTAACAGAATAAATATTTTCATAAGAAGAATTTTTAAAAAATTAGTGTCCTGTCCACTGAAATGA
Source organism: Hydrochoerus hydrochaeris (assembly GCA_004027455.1). Classification (NCBI taxonomy): domain Eukaryota; kingdom Metazoa; phylum Chordata; class Mammalia; order Rodentia; family Hydrochaeridae; genus Hydrochoerus; species Hydrochoerus hydrochaeris. The sequence continues at coordinate 104,982 of PVLA01000562.1, forward strand.
CCATGAATAAAACCACTTTTCTTATTATTTTCCCTTAGAAACCCTCAGGATATTGTATTTTAACAAAACAAAAATATATTTTCTTTCATCCTTGTCTTATTTCTTCCACTATTGAGGGTAGAGATTTCACTAATAGGCTTATAAATAAGTACAAGTGAAGGAAGCCCAACCTCCTTTTATATCAAAGCTATATATCTTGGGGTAGGTAAATTTTAAACTAAACAGCAGGAAATTTTCTAATGGATCTGGCAAGGATTATTTGAGTAAAAATTTACCTTAATGTAGTTTTTGTGATAAAATAGACTTTTGTATATAATTGTATAGAGTTAGAATATACCCTATTTATTGTTTCTCTGTTGACATTAGGCAAGCAAATCCAGAAGTAGATGTACTGAGAGCCAGATACCACATGGTGTGGATAACAAGGCAGATTTTCTAGAAACCTAGGTCAGTATTCACTGTTTCACTGAGATAAGCAGTCTTATATTAGGTTCTTCCAGTATTTTGTCACTGACACGGTGGAAAGAAAGCATTTGATACAGCATTCAAATCCACATTCTCACATGCCTATGGGCATCGTATTTGGTTTTACTAAGAAGCCCTAAGTTTTGGAAAAGTGTGCCCACAGCCTAAAGAGTACCATGTTTCTTTATGAATGCCAGGTCATTTGATAGTCAGTTATTCAGGCTCTGAAGGATTTGTTGTGTTGGCTTGGCAAAGTTGGCCAATGGTGGGCAGGAAAGTGGGTTTGTAGTGGCCCCTAACTAACTTCTAAAGTTAAAGAACCACTGTAGAGTATTCCCTCTGACCTTGAATGCAATCTATTTGGAGGTTTCTTAACAATGTTACAGAATATTCCTTGGAAAAAAGAAAATTCAAAATTACAAATGTCTTAACTGTGATGTTGTATACACTTTTAATCATTCATTGTTACCATTTTTCCTATTCAGTATTTCAAACAGTTTATAAAGAAACCATGCTTATCACTTTATGTTTTCAAGAATCTGTCCTCTCTCTATTTGAAGGAAGCATTTTATTTGATGAAGGTTCCTTTGAGATTCAGGGCTGTACACATTCATGTTATTCTTTTCTCTTTAGAGTCATAAATATGTGCAGTGTATCTCTTGGGCATACAGGACCAAAGCCTAGGAGGGTGTTGGGGACCATAGTGACAAACAGATCACTATGTCCACAGAATAAATGCAGAGTTGTTCTTGTCCCAGAAATCCAACTCCTAACTCTCACATCCTCATTCCTTAAACACAGTTTAGATTACAGACATAAATCAGGTATCAGTCTAGTCTGTCAGCAAAATCCCACCTACTCTTTATTTTTGTGCTTCCAAAAGCTAAAAATAACTTTTACATTTTGATGATAGAGGACACTAAGTCTGAACACAAATTCTACAACTTTGTCTCATGACCCACAAAGCTTAGAATATTTATGATATGGGCTTATGAAGAACGGATGAGCAGAGTCTTTGTTTAGTTGCATGCATAATTCAATTTTAGTAATGTATTTAAATATCTGAGGCATATCTAAATTTCTTTGAACCACATATACTGGCTCATGAGTTTCACTGCATGGGAAAATTTTGTTTGTTGTAGGGGATATGTGTAGATTGTTTCTGTATCTTTCCTATTGTAAACAGTCCTGCAAGGAATATGAGAATGCAGATTTTCACTCAAGATAATGGTTTCAATACCTTTGATGCATGCACAGAAGTTGGACTGCTGGTAATTCTGTATTTAGTTTCTTGAGACACAGCCATGTATTGTTTTCCATAATATCTGTCCTTGTCTACAACCCCACCAATAGCAGAGAAGAATCACTCTTCCTCTATATCCTTACCAACCTTTGTGAAATCATTTAACATTTTGATAATAGCTAGTTTAACAAGTGTGAGATAATGTCTTATGTGGCTTTTAAATTACATTTTCCTCATAACTGAGCACTTTATCATTTATCTATTGGCATTTCCATTTATTCCTTGGGGGAAAATGGTTCTTTACCTATTTAAAAATTTGATTATTTGCTGTATTGTGTTTTGTTTTTTGCTATAGAATTGTAGGAGTTCCTTATATATTGAATATTAGTCCCATATCAGAGGTGTAGTTTGCAAATACTCTCCTGATCATTTGATTTCCTATTCATTTTGGAAATGACTATTTCTTGTACTGTGTAGAAACCTTTTAGTCTGATATGGTAGTTCCACTTATCTATATTTGCTTTTGTTGCCTGTATTTTAGAGTGAAATCTTTAAAATCATTGACAAAATCTAGGACAAGGAGCTTGCTTCTCATATTTTCTGCTAAGATTTTTATAGTCTCAGGTCTTACACTTATGCGTTTAATCCACTTTAAGTTGATTTTTGCATATAGTGTAAGGATGCAATTTCCTTCTTCTTCTTCTTCTTCTTCTTCTTCCTCTTCCTCTCCTTCTCCTTCTCCTCCTCCTCCTCCTTCTTTTCTCCTTCTCCTTCTCCTCCTCCTCCTCCTTCTCCTCCTCCTTCTCCTTTTCTCCTTCTCCTCCTCCTTCTCCTTTTCTCCTTCTCCTTCTCCTTCTCCTCCTCCTCTTCCTCCTCCTCCTCCTCCTCTTCCTCCTTCTTCTTCTTCTTCTTCTTCTTCTTCTTCTTCTTCTTCTTCTTCTTCTTCTTCTTCTTCTTCTTCTTCTTCTTCTTCTTCTTCTTCTTCTTCTTCTTCTTCTTTTTCACCAAGAATAGAACTCAGGACCTTGTGTGCCAGTTTCATTCTTTTGCATATAAATATGCAGTTTTTCCAATATCATTTACTGAAAAGATTGTTCTTTCTGCATTGGGTATTCCTGTTATCTTTGATGAAATTCAACTGAAAGAATATTTATGGGTTTATTATTGGACTTTCTATTCTGTTCCATTGGTCTATGTGTCTGTTTTTTACACCACTGGCATAATGATTTCATTATGATATTTTGATAGCATACTTTGAATACTATGAGGCATCCAGTTTGATTTTCTTTCTCAAGATTGCTTTGGGCATTCGAGATTGCTAAAAATGACAATTTTGATGCAGTAGATTTGGTCTCAGCCTAAGATTTTACATATGTAGCAGATGATCAGAGCCTGTAGGCAGTGGCTTGTGTGATGCATTCTGTACAAAATTTAGTGTTATTTTTTCTACTACATGATATCACTAATATGTGGCTTCTAAAGAAATTTAAGTCATAGAAACAGAGTACAGAGGGAGTTTACCAGGAAAATGTAGGGGATTTTGGTCTAATGACATAAAACTTCATTCATAAAATGAGTAAGTTGAAATAAGAGATCAGAGGGATTGGAGACAAAAGTAAAAAGGATTAAAACATGATATGTATATATATCGATACCTCATGTTGAATAAATTTACTATGTATCACAAGCATACATTAGTACAAAATTTAAAAATAATTGCATTCCAACCGCACAAAATGATGAGTAAGTTATGGAGATTTACATTTATGAATATGCATTCATGTTTGTGAATGTACATCATGGTAACTAAAATTATTAATATATTCTATACTTGTAACTTGCTAAAAAAGTAGATTTTAAGTGTTTTCACCACCCATACAAAATGTAATTGTATGAAGTAATGCAAATTTAACTAACTTGATTGTGACAATCACAAGAAACATATATACTTGAAAATATCAGAGTTTGAACTTTAAATATATGCTGTTTTTGTCACTTATATGTCAGTAAAAATGGAGAAATATTAAAATAAATTGCATTACAATCCAGATCAAAATGCCACCAGTGTTCCTCATAGAAGTAGAAAAACGATTATAAAATTCACGTGGAATCAGAAGAGACCTGGAATAGCAAAAGTAATCCTGGGAAATAAGAACAGAGCAAGTACTGTTATAAGCCACAGTGATGAAAATAACATGATAATGGCATAACAACAGACATGGAGATCCACGGAACAGAATAGAGGGTACCAGCACATTTGGCCACCTGATCTTTGTGGTATTTACACACAGTGGATTATTATTCTGCCATAAAGATGAATAAATTTGAATCATTTGTAGGAAAGTGGATGCAACTTAAGACAGTGGTGTTAAGTGAAATGAATCAGACTTATAAGCTTAAAAAAATATCCTATGGTTTCTCTTATTTGAAAAATCTGAAGTATAAGTCACTTAAAGCACAAAATAAGGGAGCTAATAAGAAACAGGGAGATAGGTCTTTTGCACCTGGAAAGAGGACCGAGAGATGGAGAGAGGGGGAAAGTGGCACCTGTGCTAACTTCCCACCAGGAATACAATCATTATATAGTGTAAACATGTTCTAAAACATTTTTAAAAAATAAACACTTTTTAAAAAACAAAATAATTTGCAGGGCTAAGTAATAAATAACTAGGTTGACACAGCAAACCAACACTGAAAAATGACCAAATGAATCATATATTAATACTGAAAAGAGGGGCAGGGGATTAGCTCAGCTGCGTAAGCGCCTACCTTGCAAGCGTGTGAACATGAGTTCGATCCCCGGTACCAATTAAAACACTGACAATTAATTGGCAGTGTTCCTAAGAATTTCATAGATGTGCAACTTTAAATATTGGATTATGTGTGAGAGATTAATCCATTAATACAAGTAGTAGAATAAAACAACCTAGGATCCAGGTTGAAAAGAGCTACCCTCCCAGTTCACTTGGGATGTAAAACACAATTGGGGGCAGCCTGTACCCTAACCTTCTCAGATTTTAAGTGCATCAAAAGTCGCCTGGAGATTGCTAAAAATGACAATTTTGATGCAGTAGATTTGGTCTCAGCCTAAGATTTTACATATGTAGCAGATGATCAGAGCCTGCAGGCAGTGGCTTGTGTGATGCAAATAAAGGCTGTGGTACCATCCCCCTAGGGACCACTCTTTCCCTTTCAGCTGGTAAAGGCTGGCTGGAGAGGTTCTGCTTTGCCCTTGAAAGCCAAGATCATAACGAAACACATAGACCAAGTTTTGTTTTACTGACAATGTTTTATACCTTTGGCATTCCATCAATCAGAAGTTGATATGGAAATTATAAAGAACAATTGCTTCAAATTGTATGTGTCTACCTAGAGGCAAAAGTAACAGTCAGATGTCTGCACCTGTGAAATACAAATGCCATATATCAACTGACTCATTCAAACAGCAAATAAATGCTGATGAGAGAAAAACATAATCCGCAATAATCATAGCCAGCTCATATATCATAAAATAAGCTAATTATTATTAGTGTCATGTTAAAGTTAGTCTCATCAGTACCTTATAAATACTGCAGGGCAGTGACCTTTAAGATAGTAGACTACTATCATAAAGCACTATTTTAATATTATTCTAGCTTCAAAATCACACATTATGAGGAAAAAGTGGTTTGTAAATAAACTATTAGATTGAATTTACATTTTATTACTTTTTTGAGACTAAATCAGCCATTTGTCTTCTTTCTAATATTTCCTTTATAAATTCAATTTTTTGTTTTCCTTCTTGGTTCTCTGCTCCCCACCCCTTTTCTTCTCTTTTCCTCTTTAATTTTGAGAAGAAATTTCTTGGTATTTAAGGCAGAAAGACTTTGATATGTGCCTTATATTTATGTAATTTTTTGGTGACAGAAGGAAAATTAGTCTGGGTTTTTTTTTTTTAGAAACCCAGTCACATAAAGAAATGATTTGTGGAACGTGGAAGGACACGTCTATAAAACAAACTGAGAAAAAAAGAATTTGATGTTATTATTAATGAAGCAGGTGGCATAGCTTTTCAAAATTCCATTTTAGCTGGGCAGTGATTTGCAGTGAAAGCTGACATGTTCCTTCTTGCCAGGTTTCCCAAACCCAAGGCCTATTCAAAGTCAGAGAGCAGGAAGAAAGAACAGGCTTGAGTTTTTGCCGCTGAATTTGTGTTACTTTCAAAAGTCAATGCTTAGCTCTGTTTTTTGCATCCAGCCCACTAGTATGGCCCAGATCAATCAAAGAAGAGCTTTGCAATTGTAAAAATCTACTCACAAACCAGTGGAAAATAATTGCTAACTCAAGAGTGGGAAAGTTTGATGCCGTCTTCTTTCAATGTTTATTATGTATGGCTTTTTAGACAAAAACATAATTGCTTGGGCTGATAACATGCTCAAGATTTTTGGGTTAAGCTATGAAGTCTTTAACTGTCATAAAATGACAAACATGTTTTGTGTATTAATGTTAAGTGTCCTGTAATGCGATCTTTCTACTTTGATTAAATACATGTGACTAATCAGGGCAAAAGAGTAGATAGCTGACCTTTAAAAATAGATTCATGCTAGGTATCTCTGTGCTATAATTCTTTTCTCATTTTAACAGCACATTTTAGTACTTATGAATATTTTAGAGTTCTACTTAGAAATTTTCCTTCTTCACTGAAAGACTTGTCATTAAATCAAATTTTTTTGTAATAAGTGTGTATATGCTCCTGCTGCTGTCAGGCCCTGTTTTGCTGAAAGCAGTTCACAACTTAATCTTAATTCATCAGTAGGTACCAATGGAGAGTTCTGGGTTTCTCAAGAACAGTCAACAAATAAGAATTGATTTCTGATTTGGGCAAAGATGCTAACACACATGTCTAGTAGGACAGTTGCTTCAAATGACATCTGAGGCTGTGGCTGACATTGAAGTATGTGATTTTTTTATCTCCACTATATATATATATATATATATATATATATATATATATATTTCCATTTCCATGAAGCAAACTGCTTTATAGACATATTTTAGGAAAAAAAAAAAGCAAACTTTGTACCAGACCCTTTTTTTGTATTCTTTTACATTGTGTTTAATAAATTAAGTACTAGATAACAACAAACATAAGAGTATTAGTCATTAGTCCATTCATATTGTGACTGATTCAAATAATGTGTGCTATTGAAATGATACAGTAGCCAGTTTTAAAGATCTTGAGTAAAAGTCATCATAAGCTTGTTCATACGTATCAGCAATATTTGTCTCTAGCACAGCACCCTTCATCCATTTCTTAATCTCTTAGTCTTTTGAGAAGGAAAATCAGAAGAATTCAGTAGGCAAATAGATCCTTTCCTCTGATAAATTCTAGTTTGGTCTCTAACGTGAGAAAGATTAGGGTGACTGAAAGCCTTCAGCAGGTGAGAGGTGGAGGATTTGTAACTGTGAGTCGGTAAGGGTCTTCGAAGCTACAGTCAAGTCCCAAGCAGTAAAACACGGGGATTAGGGCAAAAGAAGTACTCTGTTCAAGGCACAGAAAACCAGTGTCATATTAGACTGGCTCGGAGAAGCTTGGTAAGCTTCCCAGTTGCTTCTGAGAGGTGCCCAAGTATACTGAGATACCTTCATTTTATCCACCCATGTCCATTAAATTAGGCATCACAGAGAAGCTATTGATTTTAAAAGAGAAAAGTGTATTAAGATTTCATGAATTAGAATATTAAAATTAGTCACTAGTACCTAGGATAGGAAATGCCTTCCTGGGTCAAAATTCCCTTGCAGTCTTGACCTCTCAGCAATTTCAGGGATTTAAAGTAAGGAGATGGGAGAAGTGAAGTGGAGAAAGCAGAATTTTCACTAACAATGACTCATTTCAATGTTTTACCATCATATTATTACACAGTATTATAATATTTAATGCTACATTAAGTACACTTTATATTTTTGAATATAGATCTGGTGTATAACTTACTGTTTAATATTTACACAAACGCAACAAAATAACATGGTACTGAGGACATGGTTTTTTTCTGTGTTTGCATTTGACATGAAATAGCGTGGTTATGATCAGCTGTTCATACCCTGGTGAAGTGCCACACTGCTTTCTCCCATAGAATCTTTTCTTTTTCTTCCACTACAAAGGCATACTGTTGCTAGCTATGAAACTGCTGTTTAAAGGAGTCCATTTTAAAGTCCATTTCTTCTGTAGTATGGGCTTACAGAGCTCATAAACTAGATTTTCTTCTAGTTTACATTCTTCTTGAGGTTGACCTCCATACACCTGAGAGTCATTCAGTTCTGTGGCTCCTCAAATGACATTCTCCCTCACTTGCCTGATGGTCAGAATAATAAAAACAATTCCATTAGAATAGTATCACCAGTATTTAAAATGCTATTAAACTGCAGACAATTTGTCAGTTGTGTCTAAAGATGACTTCTAACTACAGAACGAACACTGAGGTGAATAAACAGTGTTAAGCAACCAAATCCTGCCATGTTAGAAAAAGAATAACTATTAACAGAGTTGCTTACACTAAATATTCAATGAATCACTTTAAAAATAGATTCTAAATTAGTTTAAGACACAGGCTATGAAACAAAAGCTTCTGAAATATTTCTCTGAATGATTCCCCTCCCTCTAAAATGAAATAACCATTGTAAATAATGAAATAGCTAGTTATCAATGAATGTTTTATTCTGATTAAAAATACAATTTTCATTCTTATGTTTGGGTAGTAAAATTTTTCCATGGAGAGTCTAAATCTCATCATTGCATTAGAATTCATGGCATATTTCTTTTTGTCTACCAGCTATTTTGAGAATATTGGTGTTCTAATTGGCTGGTTTTTCAATATCTCTCATGCTACATCAGGAATCATTAAAGTATCACTCATCTGCCATTGGTTCGGCATTCCTTCCTTACCTATTCCCTTTCAGATAATCACTATTGTGTTTGCAACTTTCAATGCTACAAGGGGGTGGTTGTCAAATGAATTGTAGTGAAAATTCAGCATTGAAATGATTTTTTTTTTGGCTGTCCAGCATCTGAAACCTTTTCCTGTGGTTGCAGAAATTGCAGCTGTGCAGTTATGATGGGAAGCAGAATCGTACCTCACATTACCAGAATGAAAAAGGAAAAAGAAGTGAGATGCCTGCTATTCCTGATCTCTTGTATCCATAGCCCAGTCAAACAGACGTGCATGCTTAGAATTTAATTGAAGAATTAGCAATGTAAAAAGTAGAGGCAGTCAGAAATTTTCAGAGTTCTGTCCAGGATCTCCTGCATGTTTTGGGAACTTTGCTAGGCATCTATGACATCAATACTATGTTGTTTCATAACAACATAGCACACTATAGGTCTCTTTCACACTCAATTTGTCATCCATGTACAGTGGAGTTTTCTATAGGTATGTAACATATGATATTGTGACAGATTGAATGCTGCAGAAACTTTGAAGACATTTTGCAATCCTGTAAAAACAATTTCATGCTTCTCACCAAATTTTTTTTAGGAAGTAGAAATTTTTGTTAAAAAATATATGTGTTTATGTTAGCATGCAATGAGTTTATTGTTATTTTATGTGAAATAATGCATAATATTTTAAACTTCTGCTTTAATTTCTAATACATCAAATATCAATAGAGGTGACTCACATATAAACATAAATTCTTTAGATCCTTCAGCAAAATTTAGGAATGTAAATGAATTCCATGACAAAACTTTGAATACCGTTAATTCAAGAGTGACTCATCGCTCTGTTATTTCAGCATCTTCTGGGAACTTGTTAGAAATGCAGGATCTGGGACTTTTGCCTCAATATATTGAATCAGAAACCCTGAGGTGAGGCCCACCAGTATGTATCTGCCCTCCAGCCCCCATAATGAAGATTCAGTCTAGGGCTTTAGACAGCTGCATTTCTGGCATCTTTTTTATTTTTATTTTGATGTGGATTTCTCCCTCGATTTCAAAATTTGCTTGTTCTGTGCTTATACTTATGATCCTTCTGCCTCAGCTTCCCAGAGTGCTAATTCCCATGCTCAGCTAATGATCTGCTTTAACAGGCTTACAAATGATGTGATGCTTGTTCAAATTTGGGAGTTTGTGGTTTACAGCAGTATTTCTTAAATCTTAATCTTGCATTAAGGTCATGAGATTTAAAAACTGCAAATTCTTGCTCATCACTCGAGATTTTGACTCAGTTGTTTGAGGTGGGAGTCAAAGATTTATTTGTCTAGCAGCATAGAAGGTGAAGGACTGGAGGACCATGTCTGAATAGCAGCATTTTAAATCTTTCTAGTGCTGCTGGTGGTATTTTACCCAGTGTCCCAGTTGCCCCAGAATTAAGAAAGATAATTTACTCTCTTCTTGTGGCATGATTTTGTCTGTAGTTATGTTAGCATAAATTTTCTTGCTTCTAATTCACTTTGTTTCTTAACATAGTTCTTCATTTAATAGTATTAGCCCCTTGGTTTCTTACATAAAACAGAAGATTTAGGTCTTTCATTTCCTTGCCCCACAAAACAAATGACTGCCTTGTTTCCTTATCTTCCTAATATCTCACAATTGTATCTTGATCATAATCAATGATTAGTCTTTACATTTCCATGACTGTGTAAATGTTATTTAAGTGAGCTATACTGTATGCAATGTTACTTTTTTTGCCATCATATGCTTTCATATAGTATAATTGCCTACATTTCTACTTTGCTTATTTTTTTTTTATTATTTTGGTTATGGCTGTTTGGAGTTCTATATGCTTCACTAATCTGAATGTCAGTTTCCATTCTCATGTTTGGGAAATTTTCAGCTATTACTTCTGTAAATAGCCTCTTGATATCATTTGTGTTGTCCCCTTCTTTTTCATTTATCCTTATTAATCTTATGTTGTTTTTCTTTACATCATCTTGCAACTGTTGAATTGTTATTTCCTGATTCCTTGTTTTTTTAAAAAGATCTTTCCTTTCCTGTTCCCTAGCTGCAATTGTATCTTCGAGGTCTGAAATTCTATCTTCACTTTCGTTGAGGTGGTTCTGGCAACTTTCAATAAAATTTTTGATTTCCTGTATATCTCTTTGAATCTGCTTCATGTAGTCTGTTTGTTTCTTATACGGTTCATTCAGGGATTCTATCTGTTTGCTTTGTTCCTCTAATTTTTTAGCTGTGTCTTCTTTAGATGCATTCACTGTTTCTTTCACTACTTTTATCATTTCTTCTTTTACCTGGGAGATTATTTCTGATTTCATAGCTTCCTGTGCTTGCTTCTTTATTTCAGTTGATATCATTTCAGGTATTTCAGGTTTATGACTAGTATTTTCTTCTATGTATGTGGCTCCGAGGCTTTCTTGGGATGGGCTGGAGGTTTGAGATTGCGTTTTGGCCTTTCGTTATGTCATTTTCCTTTATTTCCGTGTTTCGAGTGATGTTCCAAAAACTTTCCCTGGGCATGTTGGAAACAACCTCCCGTGCCCTCAGCTCCTCCCGGGACTTAAGCGACCAAACTTTCCCCAGGTTAACACCGGGAAACTGGAACTTTCCAAGAGGAACGGGCCTGACTCCTCTCTCCCTGTGGGCCTAACTTGCCTCTCTGTGTGGCATGGGCCTGGTCCCCTGGTTGAATAAAGGTCCCCTGGTTGAGTGTGGTCCACTCAAGCCGTGAAACCTCTGCAATCTAGTTCTAGGGGACTGAGGGGGCACCCAAGCACTGGGAGTGATGTCCCAAACTCTCCCTCACCAGTGCCAGTAAGCTGGAACTCCCCTAGCAGCGTGTGTGAGTCTACCTCCCCTCTCTCTTCATTGATTTCTTGTTTTGATTTATTTTTAATCAGTATATTGTGCATTCAATCCAGAAATTTTAATTCCATTGCGTGGCTTGAGGGTCTCCCACGATCCTTCGAATGCAGCCCGCAGCCAGTAGAAGTTACAGAAAAATGTGGTCTAGTCAGCTGAGGACTCTCAGCAATACACTGAGAGTGTGCACTTTGGCGCCATGAAACAGGAAGATTTGCTTAGTTTTTTAAGTACTTGCTCCCAATCTCTTTCTCATTTGTGTAAAATTTATCTCATACTTTTAGGCACTGGAGCTATTGTTATAATTTCACTTTCTCAGTGTCATCCTTCCAGGAATAGTCTGAGACTTTTCAGTTTAAAATGGTTTCTTTCTATACTGACACACTATGTCTTCTTGTGATCCCCTGATCGTCTTCCTATAGGTTGGTTTCACTTCTCTTTTGTTATACTTTGTGTTTCCTAGAAATATCTTTTTCTTTGAATCATTTTTGATTTTGCTGGAGCATCCTCAATTACTTCCCAAGAAGGGGTGGAAATTTCTTCAGAACTTTTGATTGTCTAAAAATATTTTCCAAATCTAAAAACTTTCTTAAATTGTTTCTTTGATATTCTCTCTCTCTCTCTCTCTCTCTCTCTCTCTCTCTCTCTCTCTCTCTCTCTCTCTCACACACACACACACTCACACCCTTTTGATTTTAATTGTTGAGTATATTCCAATTTTATTTTTTCTATGTTATATTTAATCTCTGAATTTTTGAATCACATGTTCAGTGAGATTTCCTCAAATATATCTTCTGATTCCAGTAGAAGTTTCAGTAGCTTGTGAATTTTAAATTTATATCTTTTAATATTTGAGTTTAATTATTTTCTCTGTGCAACTTTTATTTTACCCAAATTACTAGTGATTTTTTTTTTCCATTTTTGTTTGTTTGGGGGTCTGGTTTTGTGTTAGAGATTTTCCCAGAAGTATGGTGAACTTGTCTAAAAGTGGCTAAATGAGGTTCTGCAGGTGCGTGAAGCATGTCAACCATGGGCTTCAGAGGCTGGAAGAAATGTCACTGGGAAATACTTGATATCAGTACTTTTAGATCTGCTCTCTTAAGCCAGTCATGTACAAAAAGGATGACTTTATTACTCCCCTGCATAAATGTTGTGTGTTTGGTTGCTAGAATTTTGGGATCCTACTCTCAATATTCAGTTTGAAATTTTTTAAGATCATGTTTCTCTATCTATCCGGTTGACTTAAACTGAAAATAACTCATATGTTGGAACTCATGTTGTACTCTGTGGAAAGTATGTAAACCTCTGAGAATCTAGCGTGGTGGGAGAATGACCTGGCTAAATGGAGTGAGAGATCTTAGGTCCAAAAATTTAATAATACTTCTTTTTTCACCTCACTCGAGGTAAGTGGTGTTGTGAATTCCTTAACTATTTGGAGGTTCTGTAGCTTGAGCTGTGTTGTTTCCTGGCATCTCCTTCAGCTTTATCGAGTCTGCTACATCTGTTAGCAGCTATCTGTCTGCATTCTGGATCCCCCAATGCAATCGCTCCCTTCTGATCACTTTCTTTGGTCTTGTGGGGTTTGTTCTAGTCATGTATAACATTCCTATTACTTTAGAATACTTCAAGTGAGATTTTAGTTAACTAAAAATATGTAGGTATTTTTCTTCTATGATGTTTAACAGAAAGACTTGCTGTTTTCTAAGCTTGATTATCAGGATTTCCCTGATGGAATGAGATAATCAATTCTCAGCTAGTTGAGTTATTTTCAGTTTAAGTCAACCAGAGCTTGTTTTCATTGTTAGCAAATAGCAATCTTGATTGAAACATAAATTCTTGCATTTTAATACTCATCAACAGTATATCATTTTATGATAAGTATAATTTTACTATTGATGATATTTTAATTCCTAAACTGTAGTACCTAGAGTATAGATGTCACTGTGATGTGTGTGCTTCTTTTTATTTTAAAGAGAAAAAAACCAGTGTCAAAACAGATTAGTAGGAGAGTAACAATACTTAATACATTGTGCATTGTTACCTTCATAGTACTTATTCAGAATACAAGATATAGGCATGAAATATTGTCCAAACAACATTAACACAAAACTTTCTTTTCAATGAATTAAGAGAAACTAGCTGTATAACTATCTTAACTATCTTGCATATACATATATTTTTTTTTCCTTTTCTTTTCCTTCCTCTCCCATTCCCACATCATAGTTTGTCTTTTCTTTTGAACAATTTCTTCCCAATTCACAATACCTACTGTACATTTGGGATCTTATTTACTCATTCAGTTTCTCACACTAGTGTGAAAATATGATGTTTATACATGTGGGTCTTACTTATTTCACTTATAAGTATGATTTCAAGTTGCATCCATTTATCTATAAGAGATTATCTAGAAGCAGCGAGCAGGACCAGGACTCTGCAGGCCCTGACCGTGAGGAATCCCAGAGAATGTAAAAAAAAAAATTGGAACTTTGCTCCCAGGTAGTAAGACCACACCCTGAGTTAGAGACCACCCCAAGAAGGATGAGGGCCTAACTGGGCCACATCCAGCGAACTCCAAGCAGCAAGCAGGGCCCAGAATCCAGCCATGGGCCCTGAGCACATAGAATCCCAGCACATGGAAAAAACTTGAACTTCGCTTCCAGGGGGCAAACCTTGGACTACAGCAGATTAATTGTGGTAATTTGAAGGGAAATTCAGTAACTACCCCACCCAAACAGATCTCAGCAGGAACCAGTCAGTGTGGTGCGTATGCCCCTAAAATAGAGGTGTACAGTGGGTAAATAGGGGCAGTAGTAAAGCTCCCTCTAACTAACTGTAAGACATTGGTGACCTGACAAGAGTGTGAGTGGCTCCTTCCTATGCACAGAAAACATCTGGCAGAGTGAGGAAGGTGCCAAGAAGGAATCCCCCAACTTGAAGAAAATTAAAAGGGTTTATAAGACACAGAGACACACAATAGGGATACAGTAAATACCACCTAAGCCAACACAAACACTATAGACAGGGATTTTTGATGACCGAAAATAACCTGAAGGTAAAGTAATAGCGGGAAATAAAAGATGACCTACATCAATACAACTAGGCTTGTCAGCCTAGGAAGAATAGAGGACTCACCCAACAGGCCCTGCAACAGGAAGTCAGGTGGCTGGCCCACTTATTCATTGTGGGACCCAGCATACACACTACCAACAGTTGACAGCAGCAGGACTGAAGGACCAAACACCAAATGGAAAGAGGAAAACGGCAAAATGAAAAAGCAAAATACAGTCTCAAACATCTAGTCCCCCAGGAGCAAGTACAGGAAACACTGAAATAGAGGGCTTCAAAAGCAACACACCAGAAATCTCTGAAAAGATAGAGAATGAAATAATAATAAAAAAAAACTCCATGAGGCTGTAGAGGAAATCAAATTAGAAGTATTCCCATGTAATAATAGAAATAACAACCTTAGTAAAGGAGATATTGAACATAGATAAAGAAGAAATAGCGAAAAATAGAGAAAAAAGTACAGAAGCATGGGAAACTGATTAAAACCTTGAATGAACAATATAGAAAACAAGCAGAATTCATGAAACAAACTCAAAGAGACATCCAAGAAACAAAATATTCTATTCAAAGTGTACAAAACTGTTTAAATGAAGCTGAGGATAGGATTTCAGACCTTGAGGACAGGATCGCGATTAACGATCATGAAAGGATAGAACTTTAAAAAACAACAAAGCAGCATGAAATGACAATCCAGAAGCTTCAAGTTGATGCCAAGAGCAACAATATAAGATAAACAGGCATTAGTGAAGATGCAGGAGTCAATGCAAATGACATAACTAAAATATTCATAGAAGTAATAGCAGAAAATTTCGCAAAAATGGGGAAAGAATCTGATATGCAGATAAGTGAGGTATATAGGATGCCAAAAAGTCACAACCAACATAAATCTACACCCAGACACCTTAATAATTAAGATCTCAGATATACAGCATACAAACAGAATACTAAAAGCTGTTAGAAAAAGACACAACTCACCTATCAAGGAAAGTCCATTAGATTTACAGAAGACTTTTCAGCACAAACCCTCAAGTCAAGATGAGCTTAGAGTGAGGTATTTCAAACCCTGAAAGAAAACAACTTTCAACCCAGACTGATGTACCCAACAAAATTTTCATTCAAATTTAATGGAAAAACAAAACACTTCCATGACAGAGAACAACTGAAGAAATTAATGTCCACTAAACCAACCCTAGAAAGACTATTGAAAGACATACTAGACAGAGATAAAAATGACCACAATCCTCAGAACAGCAACAGAAAGAAGCCACCAGGTAGGACAAAAAATTAAACAAAGGGGAAAATCAGAAAGCAAACAACTGGAACAAAACATGGCAAAGTTGAGCCAGTACATATCAGTGATATTTATAAATGTACATGGCCTGAATTCACCTATTAAACAAAATCGGTTGACAGAATGGATCAAGAAACAGGATCCCACAACATGCTGTATACAAGAAACACATCTGACTCAAAAGAAAACTCATAGATTAAAAGTCAAAGGATGGAAAACAGTATTCCATGAAACAGGAATCCAGAAAACAACAGGGGTAACTATTCTATTTGCAGACAACATGAACTTCAAACCTAAAATGATTAAAAGAGATAAAGAAGGTCACTACATATTCTTAAATGGAAAAATTCAAGAGGAAGAACTAACAATTATAAATATATATGCACCAAACACAGGAGCACCCAACTATATAAGACGGATACTAATGGATATGAAAAACCAAATACAAAAGAACAATTATAAAAGGGGACTTTAACAGCCCATTGTCACAAAGAGATAGATGAACTAGACAAAAAGTCAGCAAACAAATAATAGACTGAATCACACCTGTGAGCAATTGTACTTAGTAGAGGTTTACAGAGTGTTCCACCCAACAATATCAGAATACACATTCTTATTGGCTACGCATAGGACATTCTTTAAAATAGACCATATATTATCCCATAAAACATTCTTAAGTATATGCAAAGGTATTGAAATTTCCAATGCATAATATCTGACCACAGCACACTGAAATTGGAAATTAATGGCAAAAGAAATTGCCAAATCTGCATAAATACAAGGAAATTAAATAACAACCTTTTGAACAACCAGTGGGCTACAGATGAAATTAAAGAAGAAATAAAACAATGTCTACAATACAGTGAAAATACAGAAACAACATACTGTAACCTGTGGGATGCAATGAAAGTGGTCTTAAGAGGGAAATATGTAGCAATATATTGTCATATCAAGAAAATAGAATGAATACAATAAACAGCCTAAAGCTTCATCTCAAGCTTCTAGAAAAAGAAGAGCAAGTTAAGCTCAAAGCTCATAGAAGAGAGAAAATTGTAAAGATTAGAGCAGAAATAAAGTCAATTGAAGCTAAAAAAAACACTACAAAGTGTTAATGAATCAAAAGGCTGTTTTTTGAGAGAATAAACAAAATTGACAAACCTCTAGTTAACCTCATAAAGAAAAAGAAAGAAAAAACCCCATATTGACACATGCCGGAGTCTAGCTGTGGCAGGGCTAGGGTTTCCCAAAGGTGGACAGGGAGTCGGCGAGTGAGAGACAGAAAACACTGCACACCAGTCTGTGAGTGAATCTGAATCCGCTTTATTTTTTAGAAGCTGGAATATATATTTGCTAACCTTGGCAGCAACCCCCAGT